>WYDI02030297.1:0-62339 GCA_009867235.2 Psittacus erithacus
TCCCCATCCCTCCGGGAGCCGAGGGAGGAGGTGGGGGGGCAGTGAGTGGGCTGTGTGGCAGGCCTTAAACCACGACACAGCCATACTAAAATCCTGAGCTCTTCAATGACTGGAAGCTCACAGAATATTTTTTTTTAATTAATAAAATAAAGCATGAAGGTATAAGAAGAGAAACAGAAAAGCCAATGCAGAAAATAAGATGCAGCAAGAAAAGGAAGGTTATAAAAAGCATGCTGGAAATCCTTTAAAAATACGAGGTTGGGAAAAGAGTTTTCTGCTTCTTAGCAGAGGGGAAACTACAGACAGTGGGGGGAAAAAGGAATAAGAAGAAAGTTTAAGTGTTTACTGCATCTTTTTGCTTCATGAGTTAGGATTAGACAGATAACTGCCACTAAACACCAGCAACAAGACTAGTACCTCAGGTGCCTGGGTAAGTTTAGCTGCATCTGGCGAGGCTCACTGCAGCGCATGAGCTGAAGCATACTCAGAGCTATTAGCTATTGGTCTATGAGAAATCATGACAGAAAGGAGAGATTTTGAAGAGGACAAATGTGGATTTTATCTTTAGAAAGCAAGGGAAGAAGAAAACAAAGGATGGTAAGACTACTAAACCGACCTTCAATTCCTAGAAAAATACTGGAGAAAAATTATCAAACAACCTATTTGGAAAGACTCAGAGGTAAAAAGTAGAAATCAACAAATCTGTCAAGGATATGTTGCTATGCTACACTAAGATCTTCTACAACTGGACATGTGGATGGGAAGAATAGGTATTACACTTCTTCATAATTTCAAAAAGGCTATTCTTACTGTTTCACATTTTCATAAATAAACTGAAGAATCTTCTCAGAAGGGCGTCCAAGCTTACTTAAGAATCCATAATCTGAGATAATCAGATTACCGATTATTTGCTGTGAAGTGGAAGGATGCATTGTACGTACTGTTGATTAATCTTGAAAAAAAGACAGAAGCAGAGCAACAAGAATGATTAGAGAAAATACAGCCCTTGACAAAAAAAAAAAGCCAAGCGAATGAGCAGGGTAGGGCTGTTTTGTCTAAAGAAGACTGAAGAAAACATGGGACACCTTCGTAGTTGCAAAAGCTGAAGTGGCATAAGAAAAGGGAATAAATTGTTCTTCCACAGGAGGGCTTAAACCTCAGTAGCAGAGCTCCAGCTTGGATGTTAGGGATTACCAAGGAATATGTGAAATCACTCACATTGCAGACTTACAAAGACATTAGACAAATGACCCTTATAGCTGATTCTTTAGTCAGGAAAGCCCACTCCATGCCTATTTCCTAAAATCTCAAATACTATGTGGAAGCAAACGAACTAACATTTGTAGACAGATTTTTTAAGACTCTGCAGTAATTCAGTTTAAAATACATTCATAACTTTAGTCTGAGGCAAGTCAAACAACATGTCTCCATGCTCGACTGCCACTGATTTTGGAAAGATCTGGATTACAATTTAAATAGAAAATTTATAGAAACTTTGAATATATTTATTCACAGAGTTAATCTATGACTCTCTCTATTCCTTGTTTAGTCATCCATAAATCTATCCGATTTTCAGCTTTCAAATGAAATGAAGTCTGGAAGTAAGTAAATACAGAGAAGGCACTGAAGTCCAAAATAAACACAGGGAGCCAAAATAATACTGCAAGGGAGATTTTTGTTGGGATGACACTGCCTGTGTGCATGCATGTCTCTGTGTTTGCGTAAGAGTATGTGTGCATAAACACAAAATACATGTTTGCATGCATAAAATGTCCAGATGAGAAACATAAAAAGCTATTGAATTAAATAACTTTTTATATAAAATATGTAGTGAAATACACCCCCCTCCCTTCTTAAGTAATCAAAAATTTGGTTCATACTGAAGTCTCTGCATTTGCAATCTAAGACTGTACTCAACAATGTCAGTTACAATTTATTATGAATGCTTATGGCTAAAGCAATTAACATTAATTAATGGTATGTTGGAGGAAAGTTTGAGTGGCCTACCACCATAAGTTTAGTTATACTAAGAACTGAAAAATGAGGAGCTTTTAGTCCTAGTTGTAACTGCATTGGTCTATCTAAAATGTCATAACTATTTTCCTTACAGGTATTGAGAAGCTTAAGTTAGCTGCCTCTCAGAAAGGATCTGAGATGATAAAAGAAAAAGGCGCTATTCTTTTTTATATTTATTTACAAAATTAATGCCTATGCTAGACGGGAACAATTTAAACAATCAACAAAAGGGAGTTGGTTTTGAAGTGGAGCAAGACCACCTTTTTTCTGCCAGTGGAAAAACTGAGAAGTACGAGGTACTAAAGGATGCATTGTCAAGAGTGGTAAAGGAAGACAGACTACAATTAACCAAGATGGAATATGGCCAAGACAGAGGCCCAGCAAGCTCAAGTGGTCACAGCCACTAAGTACCACTGCACTCCCACAGCAGCCCCTCCCAAGGCAAATTTTTGTTAGGGCCAAAGACGCCAGCACAGCTTCCTGTAGCAGTTGAAATCACCCAGCCTAAGCACTGGTTCAGATATATGCTGCTTTATTCAAGAGATATGGTGAGACTGGAAGGCTATTGCTGCAAGCCATTTTGAAGTGCTTATCAGGAAAATGCAAAATGACTAAATGCATATAGCTTGGGGGGAGCGGGGCTATTAATAGAGCCACTGCCAACTGATAACAGAGATGCAAAGACTGTAAACCAAGCCGACAGAAGAACTGTTGTGAAGTCAAAGGAAAATATTTCTAAGGATGAGGGAGGCAATCGACCATAGTGACTTAAACTGAATACCAGAAAAATCTGTCTCAACAACCAGATCTGAATTCTGAAAAGAACCAGGCCTTTGCTTAAACAACTTAACTAGGATGAACTGGCCATATGCTTCAAGGTACGAACCTGTAATATTCACCAGTGAGGGATTATATGAGTGATGAATTTTACCTATCCCCTAATACCTAACTC
The DNA here is from genome assembly GCA_009867235.2 of Psittacus erithacus. Taxonomy (NCBI): domain Eukaryota; kingdom Metazoa; phylum Chordata; class Aves; order Psittaciformes; family Psittacidae; genus Psittacus; species Psittacus erithacus. The sequence goes on from WYDI02030297.1 coordinate 2,969, forward strand.
TTTTCAAAATTATTTTCCTACTTAAAATCAATATGGTGAGGTCACTCCATTCTCTTTAACTGGCTATTGATCTTTACAAACACAGTATCTGTGCTACGCACCCAGTATTGCGGAGTAGCTACTGAAAGGACACCTAGTGGCAAATAGATGAGCATGTCTAGAAACCTCTGGCACTGCTGGAGGTGTGTAATTATAATTATCATGGGAACTGCTGAACTTTTATGTGTTGAATCTGCAATGTCATATATTCCAATTTATGTGCCAAATAGCACTATTCATGGTTTTTAAAAAATGTTTTCTTACAAGTGCTTTTTAAAACCCTGGAATTTAAGCTTAACTTCCTTAAAACTCACTGAACATTCTGTTAAACAAATGATGCATGTGCCTGTGTGTTGTAAGAATGTAAATTTGAATATCCTGAATCTCCACTGCATCAATTTTAAGAATATCAAGTAGCTGAACAGAGCTCATTACAGATATGTTTTGCTTAATAATCAAGCCAAATTTCATCTTGCCCATCACCATTCCTTGGGCCCTCCATTGTGTCACTCTAAAATATCCTAAGCAATTCCTTCCCTTCTCTTTTTTTTCTCCTATGAAGACAAACAGCCGCAGCATATAAACTGTACGTATTTGAGCTAATTTTACTCTTTTTGTTTCTGTCCATTCAACATCACAGTCACTTCTTGCCTGTGTTTATTCCAAGCCCCTTAATATGTACTAATGCCCTTGTGACCAGGAGATGCCCACAACAGAAAGCTGTATTCCAGATGGAGTCATGCTGGTCTCATGCAGAGAGGGATTATAACCTTTCAGTGTAGTGACATGCTGCCTCTGGGCAAACAGACCAAAATCCACACTTGGCTTCCTTGTTTATGTCAACATATCAAATTACAAGCATTTACTGACCACTGTCCCTCTTCAATTACTGTTTTTATGTTCTCTTTTCCAGGTTTCTCTTTCCTATTGAACACTAGGTCCTCTCGATTAATTTTCCCTGAGTTAATTAGTACTTATTTGCTAGGTCATTTTTTCCAGATATGTCTGGGGGGGGTTATCCCATTTTATAACATTTCTGTATGCCAGTGCTCTGTTCTCTGTCCTCACAATGTCTGTAACAGCTCCCAACTTAGTACCATCCTTTGATTCAAAAAGCCACAAACAAGCCATTTCTGCTCTTCTATCCTCTTTCATCACAACAAAGATTGAATCACTGACGTGGCTATTTTTTGTTTGCTATTTTAGGTGACTTCTTCCAAAGTTTTTGTTTAAAAAGTCAGATTCTGCCTTACTTCTCCACAACTACAAGGAAGTAGATTGTGACATCCATTAAGCTCCTGCCCTTACCTAAACATTAGCACCAATTCCTCACCCAGCTCTGTTTCCATAGCTCACCTCTCCCCCACTCCACCCTTCTGAAGCTACAGCCTGCTCTATCGTCTTAAAATGGCATGTAGTTTCCTTCCTTTACTATAAACAATGCTTTCTGTAACCTTAGTTTCATGATGTAAACATTTAAAAGTAAGAATGAAGGGAACACAAACTATGTGTTCAATTAGGTAATTTGGGGATTAAATTAAATGAAATCTCTCAAAACATGGAACATTTCAGAGTAATGAAGTCTGGCTTTACTTGTTTTCCCTTTATCCCATCCCTGTAAAAAAGGACACAATGGATCTTAGAAACCCTGGCAGAAGAGCAGTAAAGACAGCTGAAGGCAGCTTATTGCTCATGAATCCAAAAGAAACTAAACTAAAGTTCAGAGGAAGGAGCCGTAACACTCAGGTAGGTGTCCAAAGGGAAAGAGAAGCACTCTGGAAACTGCAGGGTGCTGGAGGCTAGGCAATCACCTGCCACAGCTGACATGGAAGTCTCCTGCTACCAGGAGTATTACCATCTGTAATCTGACATCACCTTGCAAAATGCCCTGAAATCTGCCAAAGCCTCTTCAAACTGGCATTTCTTTTATATTTAAATACATTTTAAAAGCAAGAAACCAACCAAAAGATCTTACTCTCCAAGCAGAAAAAACAAATAAAAATATAGGGCTCCTTTGTATGCACTGTATGTAATAAGGAATAGTAGCAGAAAGGAGGAAAGGGTAGTAAAGGAAAGATAATGTCCCTTAAAAAATGCTTCTGTTCATCTCTGCATTCCGCCTGTAAGTTTTGATCATTCATACTCCTTCAAATAGGCCTTTTTTTTATTATTATCATTTTTAAACAGCTCTAGAGAGGATTTTTATTGTTAAATCCCTAACCTGAATTTTGCTCTTGTGAACTCTTCAGCAACAGAAAAAATGAAAACTGTCTGCAAATCTGGGAGAATTCTTATTATGTACATCTGAGCGCGCACATTTGGCTTTCATTGTGCAGTGTACCAGACAGCTACAAAAACAAAGTGTAGCCTATTACAACGTTAGCCAACACTTTAAACTTTGGATCTCACTTATCCTGAAAGACAGCCACCTTTCTGGCCCTTCAAGGAAGCCTATTTCCTCTTGGCATGCAGCCAACACAGGTAATGCAGTAGTTGTTTGACTTTCACATTGTCTTTAAGCAGGTATTGTGAACATGCATGATAATAGCTTCAAAAAGGCAGTTCAGCATATGTACAGGCATTACACCTGCCCCACGCCTCTTTGCTGGTTTTGGGGCTTTACAGTCATGTTTTCCTGTTTCCGAAAGCCTCCTGGGGAAGCGCGAGGGGTATTCCATTATTTGGTGAAAAATACACAAACAGCATAGAAGGAAATGCACAACATTTCCAACACAACATCCCAAAATATGTTCAACAACAGGTTGCTTTTTTTTTCTTCCTTTATCTATACAATACTACTTGCTAATTTTACTCAGGTTTAGCAGAAAGCAGCAATAAATGAGCGGGAGACTTTTAATAGGATATCGATATCTTAGAGACCTACCTTGAAAGAAACTTTTGACTCGGAGATAGCTGACACTAAGGCGCAAGACAGAAAGTTTGTCCAGCTTCGATACGATGTCGGGCGGAAAAGGCAAGAGGCTGGCCAGATGGTCCAGTTCCGCGTTCAGGCGGTCCCTGTGTCTCTTTGAAGGATTCGATTTTTCATTCCCAACTGCAGGCCTTCTGTGGTGGAGAACACATGTTCGATTACCTGTTTTACCTCAAGATAGTGCAACCAGAGACTGAGATGTTGTCTGCAGTTAGTTGATAACATGCATATTTAATCTAGCTGAGAGTTGCTTTCTACTGCCAAAAACAAAAAACCGTTCTTCATTTGCCATAGTGCAAAGACATGGACATTGGCCTCTTTTTCCACATCTGCCCAGTGAAAAACAGGCAAAGAACTGACACCTCTTACTCAGGACCCTCTCACCTTAGGGGAATGGTTAATATCTTCATGTTCTAGTCAATAGGGAAAAACAATTTCTCATCTATGTTGTAGAAAGTAGGGTCAGCACAGCAGAGGAAAATTACCATGACTAATGCATGAACCCATTGAATACCACTGTATTGATTCAAAGTATCTTAGATCCCTGAGTTTAATGACTCTAAGTTAACCTGTGGGTCAGAAAATAAGTAAGAACCTGTCTTTTGACATGAGTTTAAATACAGGAAGTGGAGTAAAAAGATGTTCTTTCCTCAGGCTCAAAAATCCTGTGAACATTCCCACATTTACCTTGCTACACCTCTAATAACAAAGATAAGAATTTGGTTTCTGCCTTAAGAGCATTGATTTTCCTCCTGCAACATAAGGACTGATGTTACTCAGATTTCTAAGCCAAGCTCTCCTAGTCCATCTTCATTTCATGTCCCTTTCATGCAGTAGACAAGACCAGATACCTCAGAAAAGCTATTGTGGAAATGCATTAAAATGAAATACATCACAAATGAGGATGGTCAATTTTGGTGTGTCTGCTGATACTCTTCTCACAGAATGTGTAAGATGCTGTTCTCAAGAGAGAAAAAAAGGAAAAGCTGGTATACTTGCACACAATGGGAACCTGATTTCCAGCACGACAGCAAGAAGTGGTCAAGGCTGAAGAACTGACTTGTCTATTAAGCAAGATGACCTGAGTGGTAAGTTTGAGAAGGTGGTTATCTCCAGCAGACAGCCATTGCTGGACTCAGCAGCAGTGAAGTGCACTATCCAGGAATGAGCCACAAGCCACTGGAGGCATAAACTACATGGACTGACAACCTGAGAAGAGCTATAGCCCAGTGCTATAGCTGAGCTGGCATCAAACCAGGGGCCTTAGCGCTGTCTGCTGGTTCTCCATGCATTCTTGTAATGCCCAAGTTCAAGTTCTTATTGTACCACATTGCCACATTACTCTTGAGGCATTTCTCAATGTCTCTTATTCCTCCAGAATAAAAGACATTGAGAGGAAAAAAAAAAATCAATGAGGAAAAGCTGGAAAAATGCTCAAGAATGGGAACTGGTAGGCAAGGAAAATATGGGTGTGCTAACAGTTTCCACTTTCACATCACTGAAGTGAGGATCATAACCATATGTATCTTAACTGGTGCTTCAGTGCAGAATCGGAGGAAAACTAATTATTTGCAGCACTTTACTGCTGCATTTCAATGCTCCACGCACTCACCATATTTTTCAATAATAATTTTTTAAGTTTAAGCATTAGTATTCCACAAGATGGTCAAAAGCTTAAATTACAACATTTGTATGTTCCCCTCTTATAAATGTAATATCAACTTATTGTTGTAACTGTGGTTTAAAAAAATGTTGTGCTTAGGAATTAGTTAAAAAAAAGGATCGATGCTTTGTACCTGTGATTGCTGCCAATTGAAAATCTCTTAAGGCAAAGTAGGCATGAAAAAGTCATGCTCTCTTTGAGAGCCTTGCTTCATTTCAACCGGACACATTGAGGGACAGAATGAATGAAAGTATATTTGAGGTAGGTGTCAGTGAAAATGCGTAATTCCTGTTTTTTCATTCAAAATTGCCACTACTGATATGTGGACCTTCAGTAATACAACCAGTTGCTTTCAAAGACATGGAGGAGATTTTGTTGATTGGAATCAATACATAGTTTTCCTGTATTACAGAGAGCAAAAAAGCTGCAAATAATGTAATCAACATTATTTAGGAATACTCTTTTTTTACTTTTCCAGTTAACTTCTTTTTTTTTTCCCAAAAAGGTTGTACATATTGGGCACTAATTTTTGCAGTAAACACTGCAGCTCAGCCATCTTCACTATGACTCCAAAAGGACGTCTGACCTGTGGAAAGCAGTAATTCTGCAGGAATATAGTTCATAGCTGAGCAGAAGCTGAAGAACTTTAGCTTTTACTACTTGCTTTTTGCATCTGACAATCCAGCTGAAGCAAGGAAGCAATTTAGGACAGAAAAAAATTAATTCCAATAAGGAAAATTAGACTGATGAGTTCAAGGGGCAAAAATTGTCAAGATTAACATTGATTAGAAATAGAAATTATTCAAGCCTACTTGCCACATAAAATAGTGACTGCTGTCTGCCACAGAGGAATGGTTTTAGGCCATTATGTGCACTGTGTTTGCATAGAGTGTAAGGAATAGTTTTCTGGAGATTGCAGGGAATGGTGTAAAAAGACTACAGGAGAAAGTTCAGGGCAGAGTCTTCCTGAAAACTTAAGGAAATGATTCAGTAAGGGAGTGAATCCAAACAGAGGTTTGATGTAAGTGGCAATGAGGTGCCAAGTGGATACGATTTTAAACAATGCAAGTTCCATGGAAAGGCCAACTTGGCTGTCCGTAAACAGAAAAGGGCAAGCAGGGAAATTCTTCAATGGGCTGTTCTGAGGCAAATGGAAATTCTAGCCCTTATTTTGAGCTGAAAGTAGATAGTGCTTGTGTTTCTGTTAAACTCCAGATTCTCAAACTCTATAGCACTCGCTCAATGATACCTTTTTTACTCTGCTTTTCATGCAACACTACTACAGTGAAGTAGTACATGTAAAATAAAGCTGGCATTTCTTTCTTTGCGTTGCTAAACCATCCAAATGCTTCTATGCAGTTACAAGCTCTTGTACCTCTACAAGACCCATATCACCCATCCCTGTTCGGTAGGCACTGAGTGTGGGAGCTGGTGCAGAGAACTTTTTCCGTTTCGGTAGTACATACGTAAGGCACTGAGCCATTTGTGCTGTAATGATTCAGTGTGCTTATGACACACAGTCTGCCACTAGTGTAAACCAGTTTGGTGAGCTTGCAGAGGAATTTCCTGCAGCTACAGCTCTGTCTGCTGCTCTCTACCCTCTGCGGGAGCCCTACCCTGTTAACGAAATGTTTACTCTGAATGAGTTTTTTAAGTATCCTTTAAACCAACAGATGACCTAAACTGAGAAAAAGCTAATTATTTACTATGAAGGCAAGCATTTGATAAGAACGGAGACGGAAAAGAGAGATCATAAGATGCAACAAATAGGTAGGCTAAGCACAAAGTAACAGCAAGATGATTCTCGTGAAGGTACTGACCAGCACCCACAGCCACTGAAATGTGCTTCAGCATTGCATAGGTATCCTGGTAGACCTGAGCTCCACTGCCAGCTGTGCATTTGCAGATGTTCGGCGTCTTCTATGAACCAAAAGGAGCAAATGACAGAAAGCAATTTGAGAGAAAGGGGGACCTTTGCCACCTTCCACCTCTTCTGGGTCTTCACAGCAAAGAAAGGCAAAAGCAGAACTAATGGTCAAGAAGACAAGAAACTGGCAGATCAAATGAGAGGTGGGATAGTGTGATCTCAAGGAAGAGGAAGACCTTTGCCACAGAGGTCTGTAAAATGCAGACTAAGAAGCAGGAGAGAGCTGCATCTCCTGAAGCCTCTGTTTACCCTGGCACTGGCACAGTTCTGGTTCAAGTGGGCAGTTTGGAGCAGTTATTGATACACTCAGAGCTAGGACAGCTGTAATTTGCCTTTAAGTTGCTGTAAAACATTACAAGTAACGTTTTGTTGGAGGGAGAGAGTTTTACAAGATGCCAGGGCTTGAGACGAAGAAGTGGCTGGAGCTCTCAAATGGTAACAGCATTTCCTTAGCATTTCTAATATAAACATTAATTTCAGCACAGTGATTTTAGTTTAAGGTTAAAAACAAGATCTCTTTTACTGTTGGTTTGGTTTTCAGATGCTTGAATTACCAGTAAAATGTTAGATTCCAACAGGAAACAAACACTTGGTAGAAAATGTTTCCTTTAGTCAAAAATCCAGTTGTCTGGCTGAAAAGCATATCTGATGGAAAATTTTCAGTCAGTCTGAGCTCCAGGTATTTGAGTTGAGCCCATAAAAGCCAAAATTCTTTAGTGTAGACCATATCTAATGGGGTTTGTTTGGCAGCTTTCTGGGGCAAAAGGAGAACAGCTAGGAGAGTTTATTTATTTGCGTGTATAAAAGTGGAACTTAAACCCGATGCACTGTCTGAAGAATGACAACCTAATGAAGATAGTCTCTCCTAGTTCTGTGCAGAGAAGATGTAAACGTACTAGATCCCCTCAGTAAAACAAGTTTTCCACACATTCTTCCACAGTATCATGGGTCTCTGAATTCCCATAAACACTTAAAGAGGGGAGTGACACAGTAAGCAGTGAGAGTGCTGGGGCACTCGCACAGGTTGCCCCATCCCTGGCAGTTTTTAAGGCCAGGTTAGATGGGGCTTTGAGCAACCTGATCTAGTGTGAGGTGTCCCTGCCCATGGCAGAAGAGTTGGAACTGGATGATCATAAGATCTTTTCCAACCCAAACCATTCTGTGATTCTATAATTCTCCTGTGGAGCTCCTTCATACATTTTCATTACTGTTCTGTAAAACTACCTCAGAATAGAATGTCTGTGCCTAGAAAGCCATGAACATGATGAACAATATAATTCAGTGATATCCTGTATTAAAAGCCAGCTGCAGGATCACCACCTGGCTTAACAGCCTGATCACAAAAAGCTGATGGAGAAGCAGAGAGTTACTGTCCTGGGATGCACTGAGAATTGGTAGTTATGAACATCTCAGTTGTTCTGCAGAGGGGAAAGCTGCACCTCCGCCCTTGGAATCTTAACCTGCAAAAGGACTAATTTATAAATCCCTACAGAAATCGAAGTGTCCTTCTGAAACTGGCACCTGAGATTGCTTATTCCTTTGTCAAGAGAAAGTTAAATTCTAGAGGCTGTTAATGTTAAAAACTGAGGACCCATCGTTGGGTCAAATGGCCAAAGAATTCCCATCAACATTTTTCCTGTGAAAAATAAGGTTTTTCAACTGAACAAATACCTGTCCCAGAACAGGTGGCAGCACATACCATGATTCATTATCAAAATGGCAAGGGGGAAAGTAGAACAAGGCCATGGCAGAAAATCCACCATGCTACCATGTTAGAGAAAAAAGCTGTAATAAAAATAGTACAACACAGATGAAAATCGTGATTAAATATCCTGTTCAATTAACAGGCTTTGTCTACCCTTCTAAATTCAAGATAAATTATTTGAGGCAGCATAACAGTGAGGATACCTCAGAGTCCTGAAATGTCAGTAAGGTTTGTAGGACTGAAGGACATTGGCTGTGAAAGGAGCTCTGTCAGCCAGTCAGTCTTGGTCATTCAGAGCCTCTTTAGATGAGAGTTAGGAAGTCTCTGAGTGAGGGAATGAGCACAGGAAAGGCTTACCAGAGACCAAGCCCACAAACAGATAAGATTTGAGGAAGAGACCAGTGTTACCAGGAACTGAGAAACCATCCTCAGCAAGAGATAAGTAACTAACCACAAAAAATAGAGGGCTGGCTCCAGTGCGGGAGCTCAGTATTCTAACAATCCAAATTATTCCCTTTGTTTAAACCAGAATTAAGTTTCTTAATCAAAATTTTCTATGTTCTGGCTTGATAAGCTCATGCTCAGGTACCTCTACTGCAATCTCATAGCAAAGCTATTTTCAAGGTAGCATACTGCAATGGCTCCTAAGGTGAAAACTTGGTTCCATCAAAGTATGTTGGATTTCGCTTCTGATTTTGTTGAAGCCAGAACTTAAAAAAAGGCTAATGAGGGCATTTCCATCCTTTGATAGCAGGTTGTTCTCTTAACCATTGCATTCATCTAGAAGTCATCTTTGGGAAAATTTCTAGCTAGCGTACGCGCTCCAAACACGAAGCTTGATGTTTCTCAGAGCAACTGCACCTCTCCCTCCTTTCTCACAAAAATGATGATCCATAAACAGTTCTGCACAGAGATAATTTCATGTACTGGAGCAGTCCGTACCTCATGCAGTTATAAAGTTAAATATCCACATCCATACTTGAACAGTAGTGCTGAAATGTTACATACATTTTGGATTTAACACTCTGATTTTGCATAAAGAATCAGTTTTTTATGTCATTATCTTTCTCTATTGAAATTGTCACCTATGATGTATTTTACACTAAAAGAAATATTTTTAAGTGGGAACAAGTAGTTCATGTGCAACTACTCTCCAAAACCCAAACAAAATCAACAGATCTCACTCAAACATTCAGAGACACTCCCCTTTGACTTTGGACCAACATATACAACTTTAAGCCAAGTGCGTTATTTTCAGAAGCTCTGAACAACCAAAAATAGGGAAATCTATTTTAGTTACCTTTTCATCCTTAAATCATCTGTGAAGGCCACCAGTGCTACTTCATAATTTTAACACAGTAAAAATGTGTGTTTCATAACCATATAATCAAGTGTAACACAGAAGATGTGGGATGATTCTATTAAAAACCTTCATTTCACATAGTGGTTTATGGCATCTGGAAATCATTTTACATTTGAGCGATAGCAACCTTCTTCCCCTCACATTTCAAGCATCTCGTAGTAACAACTTCCCGTTGCTTTTTTTCTTTTTCTGCTTTGCCTTCACACATACAATTCCTCTCTCCCGTTTTTCTCCTAAAGAAAGCGACCCCATAGTAAATAGTGGTTTGAAAATGATGTGTGTTTTATGCAAGAAGTGAGTCACCAGTATGCTTTTTCAGTTGGCTGAACTGACCCACTTTCCAGGCTCGCACATGTTGGATGTAGCGATGCCCCAAGCAAGGCTAAGCCAAGAAAGGGGGAAGCCAGCACACTAGTGCCACTCAACACACAGCTTCTCCTTGAGCAGGCATCAGGAAACACAGAAGTGCAGCTGGAGCAGCCACCCCTCCAGCCCACTGCCCAGCTGACATTTAGTCCAGCACTATCTTCTGACTAGGAAAAAGCACTGTTTGTCTCCTCACAGCAGTGTACTCTGTGTACACACTGTGTACGCATCACAGCTACCACCGGGCTCCTCCTGGGACACCTAGTGATGGGTAAGGACAGTTTAACCCACACTCAGCATCCTTTCTGGAGCCAGTCTTAACCATAAGAAGCCAGTCTCCCAGCCAGGGGTTTCTCACTGCAGAGAAATCTATTAGGTCTCTCCTGCGCTTGTGGACCATAGAGGAAGGAACCCCTTTTACCACATTTCTAGCACATACACTTGGAGGGAGATGCCTCCTGATGAATATGATACTTAACTGTTTCTGAATGGGTTTCCTCCTTTTCCTCCCAGCATATAGGCATTCCCCCGGAGGAATCATTGTTTGGATGCTGCAAAACAAAAGGAGTATGTTTCTTAGTTTAGAGGTTTCTGGATTTCATATTGCTGTGCAAAATGACAGCACCGAAAAAGTTCAGCCGAGGAAAACGTTTGTTCCTTGAGTGTGGGATTCAACAACACTAAAAAGCATGGTGGCATTAGTTAAGATAGAAGATTAAGGCTTATTCCAATTTCCTACCTTAATATTATTAGAATATTGATGTTTATATTCAATTTTCATTTTTTCAAATTAAGCATTCCAGATATGGTATAAAATGGGTATAAAATACATCCTGTTTATTAGATATCCAAATTTTTTTCCCCTTCTAGCCTCATTTTTAAACTCAGTTAAACAAATAAGAATGAGTAATACTGCCCATTGTCTTCTGCAGGGAGGATCTCCCAGGTTTTTTAATATACAGGAATATTGTCTTCCATTACTGACACCGTGATAAGTAGGATGCAATTATTCAAATAAGCATTTTTCCAGGTCCTCACATCCTCATTTTTAAAGACTGAAATTATATCTGTTGGCAGCTTGAGAACTGACACACTATATTGTGGTTAGCACTAGGACCCAAGGCAGTGCTGATGGAGGTGACCATTTTCAGACAAAACTTAACTTAACCTTATTACTGCTCCCTTTGAGCACATTAGCCTTAGAGACATTGCAAGCTCTGAAACAAGTCTTTGCATTCAGTTTAAGTCTTCTGGAGATTAGATGAATATCAAGGTCTCTTGATTTTTCTGTGTGAAAGAATATTTTAGTCTTGCTGTGTGCTGTTCAAAAGCGGGTGCACAATGCCTGAGAAGTTACTGTATCTCAAGAGTATTTGCTGCTTTGTGTAAGATGTAAAATTAAGAGGAGCTTCTATGTCCCTGAATCAGATCCCATGCTACTGAAGAAACGTACGTCATGTAATGCAAATCATAAACTTTCTGAACTTCATTTAAAAATTGTTTAGAGGAGCTTTGCTTTTCATTGAGAGACAGCTTTCTGATAACTAGAAATCTTTCACTTCCCAGCTGAGATTCGTTCAGGGTCATTTTTTGCCCATTTGTTCTTCTGCCAACATTGTCTTTTAGTTTAAATAGCTCTTCCTCCTCCGTCGTGTTTACTCATTGGCATATTTTTAAATATCAGTCATATCTTCAGTCAGCCTTCTTTTTTCTATTCTGGGACAACCCAAACTGTTTTGTTCTCCTTTCATGTTACAAACTTTGTACTCTTCCTATCATCTTAGGAGCCTTTATTTTCTCCTTTCAGTCAATCTGTTTGAGACACAGATAAACATAGTACAGTATAGTAAGTAAAATCTAGAAGTATCTAATAGATGCATATATACACATATTTATTGACACACCGTTAATTCTTAATGGGAATTATTTCACTTAATAGTTGCATGACTTGTTTTTTCCCTTTTTCATAGCCATTATCAAATTCATGGCTCACAGTCATCCTGTGGTCACCTAATATGCACAGTTCTCTGTCTTCATGCATCATTTCCAATAAATGAATTCACAATTTATGGATGAACTAACTTCTAGTGGCCAAGTGCCTAGGCATCCCATTCATACAGTTAACTTCCAGTTCATTTTTGCTATGTGAGAACTATATCCTTTTCTGTGTTGATAAAGTTTATTGCTACAAATCTGGTTTTGCATGAGATTTCTTAGTAAAAATGCGATTGTACCAAAACTGATGGTTGAGGAACTCTGCTTGTAGTTTCTCTCCTTTTCTTTCAGCATGTGCTGTGGACCCACTTCCTTTCCCCAGCTCTTAAAGTTCTTAACTAGTCCTCAGCAGCACAGCATCCTTCACTAAATTGAGTTAGATTAGGTTTACCATGTTTCCCTCATCTGGAAAATTAGGTGTTTGTACAACAGACAGCTATCAGGTTACTTTGTCAAAATCATCTAAACCTACATTCCATTTTTGCTCCACTACACAACTAACCACAGCCATTTATGGTTTTTTCCTTGAGAATTCATTCTAAAATCATGCATAGTACAGAGATCAGATGAATAAGTCAGTAGTTGCCTTCTCTCAATTTTAGCTGATGATGGAAACACCAATCGTTCCTCAGTTGGTGCAATGTGAGGTACGAAGCACTTCTGGAAATAAACAAAACCTTTCTTTTTTCCCTATTACCAGGATGATTTCATGTGACCTGATATTGGTGAATTGCCTGGCCAGAATTTATGAGCGATACGATACAGTGCAACAAATACTGTTCCAGGTTAAGAAAGTTTGTTTATCCTGCAGCCTTTGCTTAGATAAAGTCTTCTCACCATCTTCAAAGACCTGGTTAGTTCAGTCTAGTCTACAGGCTGATTTTTTTGCAACGGCCTGAGAGTTAAAATTTCACCTACCCTGGTGGGTTTTCTGCTCCAATGGGAAGCTGAAATAGGGTGAAGATTTCAAAAGAGTTGCTTCAGTTTCCTGTGAGACCTTACATTAAACACATTTTCTTTTTATTTGTGGTGGATTGACCTTGGTTGGACACCAGATGTCCACCAAAGCTTCTGTATCACTTCCCTCCTCAACTGAACAAGGAAGAGATAGTGACAGGGAGAGATCACTCAGCGATTACTGTCATGGGCAAAAGAGATTCAACTTGGGGAAAGTAGTTTACTGTATTACCAATCAGAGTAAGGTAATGAGAAATAAACCCAAATCTGAGAAACACCTTCTCCCCACCCCTCCCTTCTTCCTGAGCTCAACTTCACTCCCAAATTCTCCATCTCCTCCCTGCTAGTGGCACAGGGGAACAGGGAATGAGAGTTGTGGTCAGTTCATCACACGTTGTCTCTGCTGTTCCTCCTCAGGGGAGGGCTCCTCACACTCTTGCCTTGCTTCATTGTAGGGTTCATCCCACAGGAGGCAGCTCTCCATGAACTTCTCCAAAGCGAGTCCTTCTCACAGGCAGCAGTTCTTCATGAAGTGTTCCATTGTGGGTCCCTTCCATGGGTGCAGTCCTTCAGAAACAGACTGCTCCAGTGTGGGTCCCTTCCATGGGTGCATCCTTCAGAAACAGACTGCTTCAGTGTGGGTCGCTTCCATGGGTGCAGTCCTTCAGGAACAGACTGCTCCAGTGTGGGTCCCTTCCATGAGTGCATCCTTCAGGAACAAACTACTCCAGTGTGGGTCCCTTCCATGGGTGCATACTTCAGGAACAAACTGCTCCAGCGTAAGCTCCTCCCTCCCCAGGATCACAGGTCCTGTCAGGACCCTCCTCCAACATGGGCTTCCCACAGGGTTGCAGCCTCCTTCAGGCATCTCCCTGCTGTGGCGTGGGGTCCTCCATGGGCTGCAGGTGGAGGTCTGCTCCACTATGGACCTCCATGGATTGCAGAGGCACAGCTGAATCACTGTGGTCTGCACTATGGGCTGCAGGGGAATCGCTGCTCTGGTACCCGGATCACCTCCTGCCCTCCTCTACTGACCTGTCTGCAGGGCTCTTGCTCTCGCATATTCTCACTCCTCTCTCTGGCTTCAGATTCCTTTGCAGTTTTTTCCCCTTTTCTAACTATGTTATCCCAGAGTCAGTCACTATCACTGCTGCTGATGGGCTTGGCCTTGGCCAGTGGCGTGTACATCTTGGAACCAACTGGCATTGGCTCAGTTGGAGGGAAGCTTCCAACAGCTTCTCACAGAAGTCACCCCTGTAGCCCCCCCAAAAAAACTCTGCCACGCAAACCGAATACAATATTGTAATACTTTTGTGTTCTGAGTCCTTTCCGTCCATAATACGAATGTATGACTCATAGTTCATATTTCAAAACAGTGTCACATGCTAAACTTCCCTTCTCTTGCTTTCACGAGCAAAATTAGAAGGAGGAGAAAGACTTGGACAGCATAATTCAACTGAAAACTGAAAGTTAAGAGTTCATTTGATTTCCCAAAAGTACCACTTCAGTTTAAAACACATTCTGGTTCAGCTGATGAATATGTGACAGCGAATAGAAATAAATAAAAAGACCTCAGTATTCAAACAACTGAAAACCAGGGAATAAATAGCAAACAATATGGGCTAGAATTTATGAAGTGTAGACTGCTGGTTAAGGAAGATAAAGGCCCAAAGGAAAATTCACAAGTTGCAGCACTGAAGAGAAAAGATAATATGTTTTTTTAGAAGACTATTATGGACAAAATAAGTCCAAGATGGAGATGGCTGTATGTTAGAAATGAGTAAAAAGTGACAGTGTTCAACCCATTTGTTTCTAGTCTCTGAAAAGAAGGAGAATCGTGCACTTGCATGAAAAAGAGAATAAACCATGCACTCTTCAAGATTTCCGCAGGAACTTCCTACAGAATTAGGACAGGGGTTACCACAGCAACATGGTATGAAGCACTGCCTCAGCCACTGAACACCAACGTCCTAGGTATGCGTACAGCCAAGAGGTGCTTCTGCTACTACTGCCAATAGTGACAAGCAGATAAAATGAGATTGAGAATGAATGTACAGGAAAAAGACAAAGTCAGAAAGATCATGGCCAATGGTCCTAAAAATACAGCTGAAAAAAGCACATGAAGGTATTGAGCTGCACAAAACCATAGACCAAGAAAACATTTCTTTTAAAAGCTGGAGAAGAGCACATCTGCATGGTCCCACCTGGACTGTGCCCTCTTCTGATGTCTGCTGAGAGCAGTGAGCTCTGCTCCGCACCGCTGGAACAGAGCAGCTCATCTCCACCACTGCAGAAGCCTGGGCGCTCCTTCCCTTACCAGCCCATCAGCCTCATCTGTGAATGAGAAACAGGAAGCTGGGGGAACCGCACTCAGCTGCTCAGACTAGTTGAGCTCGTTCCTTTCTCTTTCCCTCTGCAACACTTCACAGACCTCACATGTATGAAGAAGGATGAAGATGAGCCCAAAGCAGCAACTTTTCACCCCTCCAGCAGCAGGAGAGAGGCTGTACAAGCTTGAGGAGCTTCAGCAAGAGGAGAGCTGGAGCTGAAAGGAACAGAACTGCTGGGAAAGGGCAGAAGTGGACCATGATCATTCACTTACGTCAGATGCTTTTAATCTCTGCTGCCATTAACCCATAATGAATCCCTGAACACTGGGGAAATCCAAAGGACTGAAAGACAGCTGCAATATGACAATCTTCAGAGAAGGGAAACAACGATCCAGCTAACCACCAGATGGCAAGACTGACATCCATCCCAAGCAAAATACCAGAAAGCTGATAAGAAAGACAAATGACATCACTTAACAGAATTCTAGGGAATATCATCCTCCTTGGAGCGAAACTAGTTCACTGGGAAGATATCACCTCTAGCTGGTAAAAGAATTCACTTGTATTAGAGAATCATTTAACTCAGCAGCACAACATACTGATTTTTAAAATCCACAATGAAGTATTTTAGTGCAGAGTTTCTGTAAATAAAGAATTAGTGATAGGTTTATAATAATAAAATTCAATAAATTAGAGTAACCACAGAGAAATCACACTGCTGAGTAGAAAGGTGTTTATAAAGGTCTTACAGGCATCAAGGTTCAATACAAAGACATTGGTGATATTTGCAAAGTTATAAAAATTTAGAAGGATGGTAAATAGTGCCGAAGACTTAAAAAAATGGAGCAATCTGGAGTGCCTGGAACGCCCTTTCTGTTTGTCCACAATGGATTTTAATACAGCCAAACACAAACAGACATCTCAGAATGGGGAATGCAAGTCATTTCTACTGAATAGGCACTGCATCCTGAAATTCCAGTGGTTATTGAAAGGAACTAAGCATCAGAGTGAAAACTGAACACAATCCATACCCTGAACACGGCGGGAAGAGCTGCTGCAAAGGCAGCTAATGCAGTTGCTGACTGAAGTGAAGTGATTTTACCTCTGTTTACAGGTGGGATGAGCCTGACGCTGGAACAGCGTGTACTGTTCCCATGTAAGTGTTTTTCAAATAATGTTAGAAATTGGGAAGGGTGAGGAAGGGAGCTGAAAGAAATACTTGCAGGCTGAAGAAACTGCCCTGCATAGAAAAAAGAATTAGATGACTTGAAGACAGTGAAGTACTTTCATGTAGGAGAGTACTTCACTTCAGAAAAGGGGAAGATACGGGCACTGAATTATTTTAATCTGAAATGTGGCAGCACTTAGAAAGTGAAGCTGAAGCCAGACACATGCAAATAAGAAATAAGGTATTAGTTTGTAACATTGTGAACATTCAAACACTGGGGCAAGCTACAAAGGATTTAATGGATCCTGTTGCCTTGAAATCACTGTTGGATATCTTTCTGGAATGTACACTTTAGCCTAACAGAAGTTTTGCTTAAATTAATCACAAGCAGTTGGGCTGAATGCAGGCATACTCAGAAAAAAGAATTTGGTAGCTTTGGTGCTATAGGAGGTCAAATTACACTATCCAGTGATCTCTCCTTTCATTACATTTTATGAATCATTTCCTGCCTGAATGTATCACATACCATGCATTCAATGCCTGAACTACATAAAAGGGCTGTTGCAGACCACAGCTTCGAAGCGGCACAAGTTTCGAAGAAGCAGCCTGGGAATAAGGAAGTTGTGTTCTCATCCCGACGACACCGCAGAGCCCCGACACAGCTTCACCAGAAAAAGAAGAAGGGGAGATGGTGCTGGAGCACAGCTTGGCTTTCCATAGGATTATGTGTTTCTACCTTGCGAGTAGTAACTGGGAAAATACTTCCATTCATGACAGCTAATCAATAGAATAGAAACCTACCTGCCTGCTGTCACTAAACTGATTGTGATCAGCACATTTCTGCCAAATGCTTTGCTTCTGATGAATGCTTATGTTTTAGGAGAAACTACGATAGTGGCTTCGGGTATATCTTTGCAAATAACATGCAGTACTGTTTCTAGGTAAACCAGCCCCACTTCCAAAAAAAACAAAACCAAAACTGAGCAGAGAGTCACAAAAATGATTAAAGGTTGAGAAAAGGAGGCCCGCAGTCACAGTCCAGGAGCTCAGACTGTTTGGGTTATCGTGAAGAACAGCAACAGAGAACTTCCTCACAATAAGTAACTGCATTATGCAAGAAACAAACATTTCGTGACAGAGGTCAAGCTAATTCCAGCAAGATCCAATTTGCAGAATTTGAGGCTAATTAAATTCAAATTACAAATAAATGAGGATAACTATTGAAACAATTTACCCAGGACTGTTGAGGACTCTATTACTGAGATTTTTTTTCTTAAGAAAAGTCTTAGGCATGTGTGGTGAATAACTTGTTTAAGGACGTCTGATGGTCCAGTGCTATACACGAGATAGAAACAAGTTCACAGTGGCTCTTTCTGGCCCTAAAATTTGTTTCTTTGCCTCAATCTTCTCTCCAGTGAAAAGGAAGAAGGTTAATTCACAAACCTGAAGAGCTGTTAGAAACGCTAATTGACTAACAAAAGGGTATATAATGCTTGATTTACAAAGGGTGTTCTGCAAGTACTGGGAATCATACACTGGGCTTACAGCACAGCTAAGGTTGTCTGACATGGCGTATATAAAATCTCACTCTAATTTCCTTTAGAGAAAATATGTACAAATTTGGCTATGTTTGCAGCTTCTGAAAAAAACACAGTTTGCATGTGTGCTTGTGAGACTTGCAGTCTGACAGTTACCCATAGGTTCTGCCCGAGCTGAGCGCACGTCATCCGCTTCATTCCTCCTACAGGCATCTGCACTATACGTACGCATCCCCTTGCGCTTTACGTGCCTCCCCTCCAAGCAGGGAAAGCAGCGCCAGACTTTCCCTCTCGCTGTTCCTCCACATCCTGGTGTGCTCTCCCTGCTCCAGCCGCTGCCGCTCAGAAACAAGGGACTCCGCACATAAGGCACGGGAATGAGGAGTCGCCCATGGGGCGGTCTGGGGGTCAAACTGAGAAGAGGCAGGGGACAGAAGCAGGCTGCTTGTAGTCCTGAGTCTCAGCATCCCTAAGACCTGCAGACAGACGCTGTGTTTCATAACGCTCCGGAAAGGGACTGCTGGGGAGCGCTGCTTTTTTCCCCCTTTTTTTTTTTCTTTTTTTTTTACTTCGAAATAACCACCCGAAATTCAGGATTTTTGCCTGAAATTAGGTGGCCTGCACCTCCCTGCTGCAGTCTCCTCTCCAAGTCTCCTGAAGGCTCCTTTGCTGTCGCGGCTTTTTTTACAGGGAGAAGCCTGAGCACACGGAGCCAGGCCCCTGCCCCACTCAGGGAGCTTAGGAAAAGAATCAGGACTGTGCTGGGGCTGTAGGAATAAAGGCAGTGTGATGCAAGGAACGCAAGTACAGCAGCGACATCAGAGGCATCAACCCTTTTTTTCTGGCAGCCTTGGTCTGATTTCTGAAGATGATGAGCACTCAGTGCCTCAGCGGAAGGTATCCAGGACTGCACTCAATATGAACATACAGCAAAGGCTGTGTCTTCTGAAGAATCACCCCGAGTCCTTGGCATTGAGTAAATGAAAATACATCTTTCACATCTATCTCTACTAATAAGACCATATGCCTCAGCACTATAATAAAGATAAATTTAGTGATGATTCGCTATACTTAGATATTAGAGTTGCAATTATCACAGAACAGTCTGTAACAAAATTAATAGCGCTGTGTGTGCACGGGATTTGAACAGATCTGGGACCACAAGGTGAATGAAGATAATAAAACCAAAATGTGCAATTTATATTTTTAGCATGAGATTAAGTTTAGTGCAGTGCACATACGTGAGGAATCCACATTTCATCTTGAACTCCCGAGTTTCCTAATTTGCAAGTGCTTGACTTTGAAAAGTGGCAGCCCTTTGTTACAGGGTTCCTGTATGCAGGAACCTTTAGCAGAACAAAAGTTTCAATCATTATTCTTCCCTCACAAATGAGTTCATTTGGGGACTAATTTACTTCATCAGTTCTCCTTTCTTTATTTGTTTATATAAGAAAGCCTGAAATTAAGTTCAAGGAGACTTTTCTGAGCTTTAAGGATGTAAATAACTTTTTAAAAAGGTTTAGACACGAGTGGTTTTTCTAAGTGATGTTTTAAAAAATTAAGCTGTTTTTAGCACTTCTTCCACATGCATAGTGTCACTTCAAGAAGGATAAGGAACACAGTATATATAAAAACACTAAAAAATCAGACTGGGAGTATGTCTGTACAATACTTTGTAATTAGTAGCTTCTCTTTCTACCAGGCTTAACTTTCGTCCTCCATTGTCTTCACCGCAGACTGTCTGAGAAGAACATTATAGTGATGAACTTGACAGTCCTGGAGGAATGGATGGACTCGATGATCTTAAAGGTCTTTTCCAACCTAATTGATTTTATGGTTCTATAATATGGGACTGCCGCAGCAGCTAGACTACCCATAGTAAGGTGTGAGCAGTGATGAAAAGCTTTGTTACAGCTGGAGCATTTAAGATATTGTCTGAAGCATATGGATTATTTGATGATTAACAAGACAATCTCACATTGCAATCTTGCCCTCAGTAGGGATATTAATGCAGTGTGTTTCACCTTTAAACTCTCAGGAACATAATATCTTTGAGATCTCTGTCCCTCTGTTATGTTTGCTGCAACCTGACTAACAGGTAAAACAAAGTAACTTCTAGAGAGTGAAAAGCAGATGCTGCAAAAGCATAAGCATCATTTCCATAGCAAATTTGACTAAACCCAGTAAGATAAGTTGATGAAATATTTCTGCTATGAATGTACAGTGCAGTAGGGCCTTAGCTCATCCATCTTCAAGCTACAGCTAATTCAGGTTTTGGAAGCAGCTTTATTCTGCCAACACGGAGCTCAGTACAAGCTAACAACTCAGGTGTATTTACCAAGTCTATATATAACTTTTCAGATAGGTTCTGCCCTGACTTACCTTTGTGCTACCATGATAAGGCTGCTAGTTAGTTCATCAGGTTTGTCTAGTTCATTAGCTTGTCTGCACGACTCCATATACGTGAGATAAATGCCCTTACATAAAAAATAGAGCAACAGTATCACTTTGAATGGGTTGTGTCACTTTTTTCACTAGACAGAGATGGCCCTGCACTGGCTGCTTTTTGGGTTGTTTTATTCTCATTCCCACTCCTCTGTTCCACCATAATAAGTACATATTTCACCATCCATATACCACCATGACAGGGTGAAATACACGTCTCTTTGAGTTGCAGTACTAGCCACAGGTTGCAAATGCAGCTCCGCACTATGAAGCTGCGCTTGTCCTCTTGTAAGTTCACCAGCATTACTGGTGTCACTCTCACAACCACCTATGTTTTAATACCCTGCTTGTCATTTCACCAGACTTGGATTGCCTGGAGCTTGGGGTTCTCTTTGAAATACTAGAAGAATGATTTTTGATAAGACTGTCCATCATCCTGCATCCACCACTCCAAACCAGAAGTGTGGTGCAATTTTGGAGCAAATGCCAACAGCATGATGAGAAACCCTGACTTAGTATAAGGGAGGCTACAGACAGATTAGAGGATTGAATAGATGAGAAAGAAATAGAGAAACACTAGGAACCATGTTTAGTTTTCTATCGTAAAGCCACAATGGAACTAATTTAAATGGAGTTTTTATCAGGAAAGGATCGCTTATCAAAATCAGGGAGACTCTCCACAGTGGCAAGTAAGCTGGTGATTCCCTTCTGTGGGCAGGACAAGATCCACTTCTAAGTCTTTCAGAAAAGCCTGCCATACACCATAACTGTACTCTTATTTCCCTAATTCCTCTCTTCTTCTCTACAAAATGTTTCTCAAAAGGTTTTAGTTGCACTCCAGTGCAGAATAGAAGTCAAAATATGTGACACCTCTTACGTTTTGTATGTCTATTTTTTTATACATATATATTTCATATAGACATCATATATTTGTATATTTCTATATCATGAGAGACAGCATGGGAAGAGAAAGAAGTGGCTGCCTCTGGCTCAGAGACACAGCTTCAGAGAAGCCTCTGTGACATCAGGAGAACACAGCACAGCATTTTCCCCAGAAAAGAAGCAGAGGAGGGCTGGATCTAAGGCCAGCAAAATGGGGACTGGCATTTTTATCATTATAAAAGTTTTTCCAAAATGTGTGTGTGTTGGAGTAGAACAGCAGGGAGAAAAAATACTTATAAACCTACATGTAACATCAACTTCCTGGGAAGATGCAAGCCCATTCCTTTCTTGGCTTTGCTGCTTCTATGTTCCTCCTCTTCAGTCATTCAGTGGAAGAAAAGGGGAAAGAAAGGATGAAATGCCAAGAGCCCCATAACAGGTCAAACAGAGCTTACATATCTGAGGATCCACAGAGAAAAAGAAAACAAAACCAAACAGGGAAAAAGGAGGTGTTTGTTTTTCTCAAAACTTGAGATGGAAAATGTGAATGCAGAGAAAACTGAAATGGAATACGAAATGATTTCTCCCAGAACCGAGCAATTTATGTTAGTCTGATGCTTAAACCGACATTGTTATTATTGTTATCACTGCAATTCAGTCTTTCAAAATGTTTTTGCTACTAGTGTAAGAAACACTGAAGCATTTGAAAACAGCAGGTCACAGCTCAGAAATGCACCCCGAGAGCCAGGCTGGCATGCAAGTTGTCAAGGTTTTGCTCAGCTCTTGCAAGTCTTCGGTTTAATGACGTACATGAAAATCAGAATGAAAACTCAAAAGTTTCTGTTCTTTCTGATACAGAACTTGAAGACAAAAGTAAAACTAAAATCTGATGTAGCCATTATTTTTGAGATTATAAACGTAGCTAAACAAGTTATACTGGTTGAAAGGCTGACTAGTTTGTCTGCTACACTGACAAGGCTCTACTCCAGCACCTTGGTTTGGATATGTACTCAGATTTACTGCAGGTTCTTAACTATGGATGTGTGAGTATACGATTTCCTCTCCAGTAACACAAATCTCTCCTTCTAAGGAGTATAACATACAGAGTCCCATTCTGTTTCTGAGATATCTGACATATTTTCTTTGTTCATTGTTTGACAATCTTTGGCAATTTCTATTGTAAATATTGTCCACTGGTTTAGAGACATATCTCCAGAGGAAAAAAACATGTTTAAATGCATTTGCAAGTTGTCTGCAGTACAACTCTGCCTTCGAATACTATTTATGTCTATTACTAGCTGAAAGTAATCAATACATTAGAATTTATTCTCATAAAGAACCCAAGCAGTAGTATTTTTTATGTGCTCATTATATTTTTTATCATCTCTTTTTAGATTTTTAAAAATTAATTAAATTTGATTTTCATGAGCAAGTAATGACTGCAAATATTTCACTGCATATAATTAGGGCAGGAGATGGAGGGAAATTTCACCTCTTGCCTTCAAAACTTCCAGAATTTTTTGCATGTTTCTAAGATAAAAAAGCAAACATTTTATGGCTACATCCTACCACAGTATAATTTGTCATGAAGCATTTGCTACCGTCTAAAGCCGCCTGACACTAATAAAGCAGCTGGTTTAATATTTTCTGATTCTTATCCACTCCTGAAAAACAATAAATAGGAATTCTTCACAGAGTGAAAATCTTTGGGATTGCTGTGTAGGGGAGAGCTTTTTTATCTGCTTAGCTGGAGGCAATACTCCAGCTAATAGCCTACCTGGTTCTGAGTAGGACAAAAAAGATTCTTTGTGGATCTTAGGAACCCAGGACAGGGAAACACTCCTATTTTTACACTCCTGTTTTTACACATCATTTTCACAACAATGCAATGCTACTGACTCATGTTTAGTTTGTGATCCACCAGATTTCCACATCCTTTTCTCCTTAGCTCGTGTCGCCCAGCCAGCCGTTCCCTGTGCTGTACTTGAGTACATGATTTATTGCTGACTGAAGATAAACTTTTGCACAGAACCTTACAAACTCACATCCTGCTTGGTTTTCTGGCGATTGTGACTGTCAAAATCACTCTGAATTTGACTCTCGTCTTCCAGGGTGCCTGAAACCTGTTTCAGCTTGGTGACCTCTGCAGGCTGAATGCCCACATGCTCTTAACTCCTCATACGAGCCGTTCAGGAAATAGGGAACAGCTCTGACAGACCCCTGTGGGGTCTCAACCTGCATGATAGTCTTCTCAATATACCCCTCCGAAATCTCTAGCACCCACAAACAACCTCAGCAAATTTTGCTTGTCTAGAAATGGCCTGAAATGAGAAAAAACGCACTGTGTTTGTGGAAGGATTCCTCATCTGAGAGCAAGGAGAGGAATACTCAATCTGACAAATGCACTAGGAGTTCTCAAACATCAGGAAAACACATTTTGGAGAAGCAAATCCCTGTGAAAGACGAGCTGGGAAAGAAGAGCCCCATTTCCAAACAATGTTGCCCTGACTGGGAGGTGAGAGCATAATATTTGGAGTTTCAATAAAGGAAGAACTTTGAGAGGCTACTCAGCATCATGACTCCCAGGGATCAGTATAGTACCAAACATAGCAAGCAGCTCCCAGGAAAGCAAGACAATGACCCCAAAACTGCCACATATTCATCTTCACTCTGTCTCAGCTCCAGTGTTACAGAAGAGGGAGGAATCCACTAGTGGTGGATTTTTTACAGTCCTTAATGAGTGACAAAATTAGAATTTATGTCAGCACATGTTTTCAGCAAGCTAAACCTACTGAAATGCTCACCATTCAGCATCAATGCAAATGAAGTTTAAGGAATAAATATGTAATATGCATGTATGCATATTGCTCTTGAATACAGACCAATAACTTTGATGCACCAGGCACCACTGCAGTAACAGGAAGGGTCAACGACATGGTGGCAGACAACATGTTTTGCAGCCTCAGCTTAATAGGCTGCTTCATGTAAATTATTTATTCACAGTCTGCAGATGCAGCCTTGATTCAAAACTGCAGAGAGTATGGGCCAGCCCAATGCAATCTCATCCTGCACCAGGTTCCTAGATGCAGCTTAAATGCTTTGCTCACAGGCACTCAGATTAAAGGTGTCCCACTGACACAGGCTGCTAAACTCTGCCATCTCACAGGATTTTACGCCATCATCTTGCAGTTGCCCTGCTGTTGAACACCGGAAGGCACTTATCAGAGGGAAAGGATAAGATCCAGCACAAGGTCTCACAAACAAAGGTAAAAGAGATACACTGGGTTTCTTGCAATTGTAGCTGCCTGTGTGATTGAGGGTTGCACTCACATGAATAGATCCTACCTTGTCTACACTGAAATGGTTGTATTACACACTGGTACTAGGGGTCTCGGGGGATCATAAATACTTGAGATGTATTTAGTTGGCATTATGTTGGCATCATTTTGTCCACCACACCTGTACAATCCTGCCAGTCCATCCACTCAAATTCTGCAGTTACCCACGGTGTATTTGTTACACTGACAATAGCACAACACAGCCACAATTGCTTTAGAAACCTCAAAGATCATCACACTGAAGGTAAATTGAACTAAATCCAAGAGAACTGTCAACAGCTCTGTGGGAGCTCTGGTTCGACAGAGACATACTCCTCAAGCATTTCCGTCTCAGGATGTTCAGCTGGTCCCTAACTATGACTCAAATTCCTTGCAAAGTACCTTGAAAGTTTCGTTCTTTAGGCAGACTCAGGAGCCTGCTTCCTTTTTAAAAAAAAACATCCACTTGGTACGCTTAAGACTTCATGTTTGCTCTTGTGCCCTCCTTCTTTGCTTTGACCTCAAAATGTTTGTAGGAATCCTAGTCTGCACTCCCTAGTAGCGATTTGCATAGAGGGCCAGCAACAAAACTGTTTCTCTCAAAGCAGCAGCTCTTGCTTCTACTAACCAAGTATGGCTGGATTAATTTTTATATATATATATATATACATATATGTATATTAGCATATACCTCTGACATATGACTGACCTTCTTGTACCAGCTGGTAGCTGGCAGGAAACAGATTTCTGGGGTAGAGATCATTCTTTGCTTTTCACATCTCGTTGCAGTGGTGCCCCAGTCTGAGCATCAGTGAGCACTGCACTGCTGCCAAATCCTCCTGTCCTGCTTGCCATGGCTGTGTGGCAACAGTGACCACCACCAGCAAGCTGTCATAAACACACAGTTAGACAGGAATTGTGTGAGAATGTTCACTTCGACAAACATCCCGTTGCTTGCCTCATGGCAGAACTGATGATGCCTTTGGTCTGCCCATAGCAGGGAAGCAAGCAGACACTGCTGGCTCTCCAGGTAACCCCGGTTCAAGTGGGAGCAGCCAGAGTTGAGCAAAATCCCACTTGTGCCGTTCAGGCAGATTGTGTTAGCAGTTGATGAATTGTGGTTATCTGAGCTATAGCTTATTCCTCATGGGTAAGCCAACTCAAATTGAAAACATCACCACTCTTCAGCAATGAGTTTGTGTGTGTGTAGACTTGAGTCAAATTAGAAGCAATGTCTGAGTTAGGACTCCAGTTATTCCATAGTGAAGACAAGCTCATGTTATCCAAATTCATCCCCTTCCTGAGAATCAACTTTATTGGTTATTCAAACATTACTGTAAAAAAAACAAAAAGCCCTGGCTGACACTTCCTACCCAAACTTGGCAATTCCTTAAATTTTCCTCCAAAATCTGCTTTGTCCTAGCTGTCTCTGGGCACAAAGAGACACTCCCACATCCTTTACATTCCAGTTGGGGCTAATTAAACTCACATGTCAGCATGAGTCAGCAGTAATTACCAGGACTATTAAGGAAAGGTTTGGCACCAGACCTTGGTTATTCAATAGTAGAGCCCCCATATTTAGTGGGGTCTTGGCTTAAATCTAACCCCTTTAAAACATGACAGCAAAAGATGTGCCAAGTTCAGCTACATACGGGCAGTTCCTGATACCGACAGTGCCTTTTCTATATTTTTAGACAAATCAAAATGCAAAAATCATTTCTGACTAGTAAATCCCCCATGGCGGAGTTTTAGTCTGTTCGCACGCTGAAAATGATGAATCAATATTAGATTGTATGGCTGGTTTTCGTAAGCATCCGCACTGCAAACAGGGCCTAGCAATGCATTTCCTCCTTACTATTCCTGGGCAGAAATCAGAATCGATGGGAAGTTGAGGTAATAACGAACCACCCCCTTCTACGGCTTGTTTGGAATAAAAATCCCGAGACCACAACAACCTGGCTTTTCCACGGACCAGTGCCTGTTCCCTGCCGCTCTTTGCCAAAACAATCCCCCTTCGTACACCTTCACCCTGTTGACTGTGGAGTT
Organism: Psittacus erithacus; assembly: GCA_009867235.2. NCBI lineage: Eukaryota > Metazoa > Chordata > Aves > Psittaciformes > Psittacidae > Psittacus > Psittacus erithacus. Next base: position 29,642 of record WYDI02030297.1, read on the forward strand.
TCGTGCTTCCAGAGCTAAAGGAAGGCTGGAGGTGTTTACACATAAGCCCAACGCAGCCCCTGGAAACCCAGGTCTCTCCTTGAGACCAGAGAACACCCAAATACACTTTTATGGTCAACTATGGGAAAAAATATGTTGTCACAAATATATACATTGATGCGGAGATGCAGTGGATGCAGCAGTGAAAAGCGAGCACTGCCTTGGCCCTCGCTTGGGCAGGGGGTGCCGGCCAGAGCAAGTGTTAAAGTTACTGTCAAAACCTGATCCGGTAGCTTTGGATCTTAATATCTATGGCATTAGGTATTTTGTTTTTCAAGGAAATAAATTCTTGCTCTTGGTTGCAAATTAACCAAGTGTCTAGCAGTGAATTCGATCTTGTCAGTCATTTAAGTCTCTCACTTAAATGCAACGATTTAGTCTTAGCCCTGGATAATAACACTCTCTACGGTTCATAAAGGAGCACTGTTTTATTTTATCTACTGCAAACATATGTGCATCAACATTCTTCTCAACAGACCACTTCTGAGCCCAACCAGATCATTCAGTTTTATTTAAATCCAGCCCTCGTTGTCTTTTTGAAATCTTCAACTACTAAACAACGTCAAGCATATTCTTGGGGTTTTCTGGTGGGTTTTATTTCTTTTTTTTTACCCCTTTTTTTTCTTTTGGTCTTAATAGTCTATCTCCTAGACACTCACTAAATGACGCACAGACATTGTTTGTGCCCGTCTTCGGGGAAGAAAAAGTTTCTTATGTGCTATAACTTGGTTTTATGCTATTTGCATTATTCTTCAATAAAGACATAAAACTACAGCTTCACCCGAAGAGGGACAAAACTCTTGTTTACTACAGAAAGTAATGCAAAGTCAGAGAAAAGCACAAGAGCCCGTACACACACGTCACCCTTCCCTTACTGATTTTTCTTCCTTGGGTATGTCAAACTGAAACACAACAAGAATTTGTAGTTCTGAAGTTATAAGCCACTGAGAAGGGAAGCTTTGGAGGGATGCGCTGCCTGACCCCAATGCAAACCCACAGCGGGTAAGGCCAAGTGAGTGCCCTCGGGGCTCCAAAGAAGCAACGTGAAACTTTATTCTTCTGGCTTTCCCCCGAAAGGTCTCTCGAAGCATCAGCGGAAAGGATGGGGGAGGCCAGATGGGGCCAAGGTGCCCCGCTAAAGCCCTCCTTCTCCCCGGTTTGAGCCCTGGAGCCAGCAGTGCAGCACCCCGGGCATCACCCGCCAGGGGACACCGGCACCTCCCGGGCTTTCGCTTCGCAGGAGCTGCGGACAGCCACCAGCGCCCCGGTGGAAAGAGCGCGGCGCGTCCTGCACGGCTGCGGTCCCACCGCCGCCGAAACAGCCGGGGAGGGGAGCCCGGACAGACACCCCGAGGCGTGGGGTGCTCAGGTCCCCTGGTCCCCCCGCAAAGCCGGGGCTGTAGCTTCGCCCGCCCAACCGCGAGGTCTCGGAATGCAACCACTTACTTACCCCACGGTCCCCTCCACGACCAGGGGGTGCAAAGTTTCTGCGGGCGAAGAGCAGCCCCCCGTCCGCGGCGCTGAGCGGCGGTGCAGGAGCGGAGGTGCGAGAGCGGGCGGCTGGAGCGGGACGGAGGGCGCCGGGGGTGGGGAGGATGCTCGGCCGCCGCTTCCCTCGTGATTCAGGTGGCGGGCTGGCGGCCGAGTGACAGGGCGAGCCGCCGGCGAGCCGCTCGCACGCGATCCCCGGCCAGACGCCGCCGCCGTCACCCCCCGCCGGCGGCAGAGGGCGCTGCGGCGGCGCAGCCGGCCCCGGCGGGGACGGGGACGCCGGGTACCGCTGGTCGGAGCCGCGGCGTTGAGCGCGCCTCGCCGCCGGGCTGCGCGCCGTTCCGCTGCGGGATAGGAGCGGGGATAGGGACGGATCTCTTCCGAGCTCCCCAGGACCTGTGCGGTGCACCTGCCAGCGCCGCCGCTGAGCCCGGCTCTCCCGAAAAGTTGGTAGGAAAATGCGGGGGTCTTTCCCGCCTCCGAGGCGTCTGGGGCAGCCTCAACATCTCCGGCATCGGTGCCTCCGGACGGCGCTTCCCTCTCTCCGTCCCGTCCCTTCCCTTGCGCCCACCCCGTTCTCTGCTCGGTGCGGTTTCTTTGCGCTTGTCACTGTGCTTGGTGGAAGCGCATCTCCGCAGTATCGGCACGTTCAGCTCAGCGCTGCACTTACCTGCCTCGCCAGGAAGCGGAGTAACAGCTGGGATGGTTTTATTGTATGTCTGGGATGGCTTTTAACGAGCGGGTTCCCCACCACCACCCCTCCCCAACGTTTTGCCTACGGATTTCTGGTTCATGCTGGAAGTGGCAGCGGATGCCAGTCAGCAAGGCTTTGGCTTTTGCCTGTGCGTTTTGATGCTGGTGCTTGATAAGTACCTAAAACAGGTCTTGTACGGGAGGTTTAAGGACAGGACAGACAAAACCAAAGCAAGCTGACACGGAAAGTCCAAGGTAACAAAGTGAAAACCAGTCCTCTCTCGGGTGGGCTACCAGTCTAGCAAGGAGATCCAAATGTTTAACCCCCAGCAGACTGCTAGGACTGGTTGCTGTGGGGAGGAACTAACTGTCTTCTGCTTATCAGCCCTGGACTGGCGATGCGTCCCCTCGGATGCAGATGCCGTGACAGATACCACCGCTCTGGCAGCAGCACCCTTCTCTGGCTGCCTTTGTCCCACAGTGCTGCGGCTTCTCAGGCCTCAGCTGGCTGAGCTCTATATCCACAGACAATCCTTCTGGGAAAGCCCAATTATCAAGATACAGGTGACAGGAATAATGTATAGGAAAGCAAAGAACTCCACTTTTGCTAATCACGGAATCATAGAATGGTTTGGGTTGGAAAGGACCTTCAAAGGTCATCCAATCCTACCCCCACTACAGTGATCAGGGACATCTTAAACTAGATCAGGTTGCTCAGAGCCCCATCCAACCTGACCTTGAATGTTTCTAGGAATAGGGCATCTACAACCTTTCTAAGCCGCCTATTCGAGTGTTTCACCATCCTCATCATAAAAAATTCTTCCTTATATCTAGTCTGAACAATCTGATAGATGTTTATCCATACAAAGCAACTCTTAGGTTACCTGTGAAACAGACTGAATGAAAATGCTCTTCCTGGGCATGAATTTACTGGGGAAGAAGTGGAGAGGAACAGGAGCGTTAAAGTACCTGAGCCTTCCCTTCTTCCATCAGTAGGTCTCTGTGATTGCACTTGAATGGCCTCTCAGCCTTGCCAGCAGTTCAGAGCTGGATCTCTCTGCAGCGCCCCACCACCTGACCACACAATCACAGTTATTTCTTTGGCTTGGCCACTCATGCTTTGCTTTTAGCAAGGAGACCTCACTTCGACAGATGTACCTGCATAATAAGTTTCCATCCCTTATTTGCTCCTGCCCTGCACATGGATGGAAGATGGAAGAGCTCCAGTTTGCAGGAACACTGTTGTTCAAGCAAAATAGAACCAGTCATCACTGTTTATTGCTCTGTTACATCTCCCCAGACAGAGCCTTGGCTATAAAAAAAGATGCAATATTCCACATGGACAGTTGTAATTGTAAAGAGCATTCAAAAAGCAAAAATGGAATTTATAGTTTGACACAGACATATCCCCAATCCATCAGGATGTGACACGTTGGCAACATGTCTGTGCCAAACTATGAATACGCCATTTACTTTTCTTCTGAATGCTATTTACAATTGTAACCTTCACAGTAAATTAGTGTATCTATTTTATATTGGACATTTTCTGAGAGGCTTTGGTATATTGTCTGCACTTATTATATCCACAGAATTGATTTAAGTTAGACCTATTTGGGCCACAATAAATCTTCGGGGACTACAGACTGCTTATGTTAGGAGGATTTGCCAGCATAACCCTACCAGCAAAATCCTATCTGGCAGAGGCAAGGCCTATGTTTGGAAAGAGAAATCAAAGGCCATCAACACTGAATAGCTCTCCACTAGACGGAACAATGGTGTTTTTCCTGCCAGGCCATTGACAGGGAGTGATTTACCCAGAAGAGGACTGGGGAGGAGGGATGGAGCCCAGAAAGTGCTGGATAATGGTGAGACAGTCATAGGGCAACTATCGTTCATCACTTCTCCTGGTGAACTCAATGCCACGGAGAGCTGGGGACTCAGGAGGTGTCTCGGTGCACAAACACACATGTGAGCTCATTGACATGAACCTGCTCTCATTTGGAAGAGGTGTCACCACATAGTGTTCACATGACTCTACTAGATCTCTTAGTGAGTTCATCTGACTGGGAACAGGGCCAAGCTAGCATATGTCCAGCTTGGAATTTGGACCCTTTTGCACCTGTCTGCATCAATACACCCAAAAACAGTTCAGATGTTTTATGGGAGCTTATTTCACATACAGCTGAATGACCCAACCTGCAGAGAGAATATTTTTGCTGTATTCGCTTCAGTCCATGGGTTTTAAATTTTGTTAAAAGTAATTACATTTGCCAGACAGGAATTGTTTTTCATAACCCCATGCTGCTGACTGTTTATACTTATACCAGCTATGTGCAGATCTTTATTATACAAGTTAGACTGCCAGATAGTTCTGCTTTCGTTCTTGAATTTTAATTGCTTACTTGCCCAGCATCTATTTTTAAAATGGAACTGTAAATGCAACAGTAAGTTCCATCACTCACCATAGAGGCAGAGGGTCAGCCTCTTCCTTACTCCTCCTCCTCTGCTCCCTCCTGCAGGGAACGTGGAGGAATTGGGACCTGAGCTGTCAAGGCATTTAACCACAGATATAAGCATAAATGTTCAGGAATGCATCTAGATACTCTGTAGGACTGGAAGTAGAGCTCAGTATTTTACAGGGCTGAGAACAAGGTTATCGGGACATACTGATTTTACACTAGCAGTGTGGCCACCTGTAGACCCACATGCATAAATGCATATGTACATATACATATATACACACATATATATATACACATACACTTAGAGACACAGAAATGGTTGTACTTGCAGTACACATTTAGTAGGAGGCTACAGACTCATGCAGTCTCAACTGTGTTGTGTGACCAGGAATGCAGGATCTGGATAGTGCTTATAGACTCTTCATCCACTTAGTAGATCTGTGCCTGCACGGGGCTTCAAAGCAGAAGCTTTGAAATACCACTCTCTTTTCCCCTCAGAATCCCTCTACTTGGTGGAAAATGTGTGTTCATTCAAAGGGTTGTTTTGAACGCTGAATCCAGGCTGTCATCCACACCTTCGTTTTCAAGACCACATGCCATTAGTTTCTCACATAACCCTACTTCACTTCCAGAAAATAATTTTAGTCTTCATCTGTCTTCCTATGGTCATCATTATTTCAAACACCTACATACTCGGAATATCAATTTTATCTTAATATTATAGCATCTTGAATGTAACTGGCTTCGCAACTGCTTCTTTTTTCTCATTTTTTAATATTTCTCATTATTTTTAGACTACTGGGAAGGGAGGTGATCGTGTGCAGGAAACTAGCAGGGAGCTGGAAGCCAACATAATTTTCTTCTTGATGTTTTAAATGACACATGTTATTTGAAAAAGGAGGCAGACATTCTTAGTATTCCCATCAACACAAGCATTTCCTCATGAAGCAGCATCGATTGCTACTCATTCCTGTCATACTGCTTTTATAAATTCTCAGAGTACAAAGTGATTGAAATACTCTAGGTCTCCAGATTGCAGATCTAGCGATTTCCAATTACCATGTTTCTGTGTTTTCTTTGAATAAAGTATTTCAGAATGATCATATCCTATTTAAAGAAAAACATAAAATAATAAAAAGGAACATGTATAAGATGTTTGGATAACATTCTTGTTAAGTTGCAGGCTGTCCTCACTCTGGATTTAGCTCCTGATTTAATCAACTGTCCATAATAAATGCAGAAGAAGTCAAACTGCAGATCAAAAAAGCATCTTGGTGACCAGTTGTGTTTGTTTATTTTAATTTTCTAAAATGCCCTTAGCTTGTATTGGGTAGCTCTCTCTAAACGTGCATATTTCTAAGGGTTGTTTCTAGTCACCTCATCTGGCTGTGTTACGTCATCTGATCTTCTTTTGCTTCCATTTTCAATTTCCTGCTCCTCAGAGGGCTGCAGGTTGGTAAGGATGTGGTGCTGATATTTCACTGAAAGCTTCTGAATGCTGCCGAGAACGAAAGAGGAACTTCAGCTGATGTGGCGCTGCTGCTGCTGCCCACATGCAGAGGCTGCTGCTTACTGTCTTGCTCAGCAAGAATCCAGCCTGGGAGCCTGTAGGGACCCAGATGTAGGAGACCGGCCGGAGTCAAGACACCAACTCAATATGAGTGATGGAGCTTGCTCGTTTATTGCGCAGTTTTAATGTATATTTATACCCCCTCAGGCTGATCACGCGCGCCACCTGCCCGCCACCTTACATAGTGATTGGTCACCTGGATTGTGCATACGCTAGGAAATCCAGCTTCCTTTGTTAACTCTTTCCATGCTGTTTCCCACATTTCCCCCTTTTGTTTCAAAAGGAAAGAAAAAGAGTTAACATAACTTACGTAACTCGCTCTACCATGTTTGCTAGTACTGGTTACACACAATGCAAAAAACAAGGTATAATAAGAATAGCACACAGTATGACTAACAACAGTAAGAATAATACATAACTATCAACAGTATTAATAAAAGCCACCTTCCCAAACCCCAAGAATTTAACCTCACTAAGCACTCTATGATTGATTACAGTCTACTATTCATGTGCTCAAAGTTCTTTTCTAATTGGTTGCTATTTTGAAACACTGTTACTTTTGCTACAAACATTGTTACCTTCACCTTACTTTCATGAGGGCTGGAGCAGCTCCCTATTTCCGTTCTTTTTGCTCCAGCCCACAGGAGCCGTAGGGGAGAGAAGGCTGAAACCATCGCTTATGGCTTTCTGGAGTAGTGGTAGATCCAAAATCTTGGATAACAGCACCCTGGAAGTGACTGTGACCTTGGTATTGAAACTCAGTCATTTTTGCCTCCACTTCCCAGCCAAGGGGATGGTTGACATCAGCAAGGGTGGGACTTGGTGTCTATCGCAGAAACTGTAGGTGGGTGTCTGAAGAACAGAACCACCTTTAAAAGCCCTCGGAGAAACAGGGAGCACAGAAGCAAAAAGTGGTTTGGGTTGGAAAAGACCTTAAAGATCATCCAGTTCCAAGCCCCCTGCCATGAGCAGGGACACCTTCCACTAGACTAAGTTGCTCAAAGCCCTGTCCAACTCGACCTTGAACACAGCTAGGGATGGGGCAGCTGCAGCTTCTCTGGGCAACCTGTGCCAGTGCCTCACCACCCTCACAGTTAAGAACTTCTTCATAATGTCTAATCTAAATCTGCCCTGCTTCAGTTAAAAGCCATTACCCCTTGTCCTATCTCTACAGGCCCTTGTAAAAAGTCCTTTTCCAGCTTTCTTGGAGGTGCCTTTTAGGAAATTGGAGGCTGCTATAAGATCGAAAGAAGTCAGATGTAGAAAACTGAAGTGTTTTAAAATAAATGCAGAGAGCTCAAAAGAAGAAAGAGTGGTTATAACGAGATACTACTTGCATCCTTCTGTGTCAGTTTTTGCATGCTCCTGTGTGCTCCAATTCTGTTTCTATCAATTCCTCCCACTTTTCTTACCTAGAAATGCATATAAACCCGTGAATTGCAGCAAAATGCAAGGAGAAATGTTTAACACATTATATAGAGACTGCAAAAAAGAAGAAAGATGTTTAGAAATCTAAGTTCTAACTGTATTTGCCTGATAGGAGTAAGAAGAAAGAAAATGATAACATATTTCTAACAGCACATTATGAGATACCAAAATACAATTTGTCATGTTATTCATTTATTGTAAGAATGCATACAGGCAGCTAAACATATTTGATTTCCTTAAGTATTAAAAGAGGGTGCTAGCGCGGCAGAGAAACAGCAGAGTGCAGCTCTTACAGATCATTATTTTCTATACAAATCAATAAATAACTGCATTATGTCACTGAATTTTTCAGTCAGTTCATTCCATATGGCCCATCTTTTCTCAGACAAGTCAGTTGCTAAAAACAAGCCATAAATCATCCCCATTCTTTTATTTTAATACTGTAAAGAATATTTGTTTTTATAACCAAATTGATTTAAGACTTAGCGCAGCCACAAAACATTCTAAACAGATGTTTAACTTGAAAGACTCTAGTACACTTTCTTACCCTGTAGTTATGGAAAATTGGGGTGCATGCAACCTGAAACCTAGAATTTTTAAGCCTGAAGGAAAATACATTTAGACAACATATATTTTATTACAAATATGCATTTGTAATTACGGACTTCAGTGAATACAAAACATGTTTGCTACACAGCTCTGTAACTGAATTAAAAACTGTGCAACCAGAAAAGTGTTTACGATACTTGGGATTTATGTGCAGAGGAAATATCACTGTATTAATATGTGGATTTCTGTTTACAGCTATAGATGGCTCAGAGAAGGCAAAGGTTTTGTTGACACATATGTGAAGAAGCTGATGGGTAGTACAGCCCGTGAGCTTTTAGAATTGTTGTGGATAGCACTTTCTTTGGGAAGTGTTAGAAATGTTTCACCCTAAGAGACACAGCGACAGAGGAGTACTAAAAGCTTCTTTCTTTGACCTTGGGCTCAGAGTTATGACAGTATGGCAACCATATTCTCTTTCAGAAAATTGCCTGCTGCCTTCCTTTGACTAGTGCATTGACTGGTAAAGTGAGCATTGCACATTCATTAGATTATTTTGGACCTTTTCTAGTAGAGGTATTGCATATGATTAATGGTCAGAGAATGAGAGCTCTGCATGGCTCAACAGCTTCCTGTCTGTCCCACCATAAAGTATTCATTTTGGTGAGGGGGTACAATACTGAGAAAATAGTTTGGCTGTAGATATTTCACAGACGTGATTTTGTACTTAAAGTACAAAGTGTAAGTGCTACTAAGTGTGCAAATATTATGCACTGTGCAAATGGTAAAAGGTCAAATTAAGGGAAAGGAAGAATTTGGAATATCTTGAACAAAATAGTTATTGGAGCAGACTGCCTTCCTCAGGGTTGTTGCAAGAAGACGCAACCCAACTTTTAGATCCAAAGGTACTTTGCTCCATCAGGAAAGGAAGAATTGAGATAGGTGAGTCTTGCCAGCACAATACCTCATAGCGGTTTAATCACTGAAGTGCTGATAGAAATAAAGTTTGGGAACCCTGTTGGTTAGAAGATCGAAAGCAGGTAAAGTTTTTGATGGACTTTGGTTGTTTGTCTTTGCATGGTACCATGTCACCTCTGTATCAACAGGCATTTTAACAGCCGTACCCCATTCAACCACCTCAGTTCCCTCTTCTGCTAGGTCATCTGGTATCACCTCCTTCTGCTGTCATGCCTGACCTTTGATTCTCTGTTTTTTCCTTTGCCTTTTCCTTACCTTAGAGACACCTTTGAGAAATCCTGTAGTTTGTTCCAGAGGCTTTCCTTTCCTGCAGATAGGCCAGAAGTTTGGTATTCCTTTAACTCAGCAGGTTAGTATGTTTAAGGAACAGACACAAAGTTGTGTTTGTCAGTACAAGGCTCCATGGAGAAGACAGCCCAAGTGCTGCTTCATTGTGCCGTTGCCATCTTCTTCACTGTGATCTATAGAAGACTTGAGATAGTGCTTGATAAGCCAACTATCACAAGATGCTCTGCTAAGATACATACTGAAAATTCACATTTTTTTCTGAAGTGATTTCCTTTGTGATCAAAATCCAATGAGTGCATTGTAGGAAACAAATCTTCAGCTACGCAGTGCTCTGCTCTAGAATGTTTCTGTGATAGGGCTTATGGTGTGCTGGCCTATGAAAGCCAGGTATGCAACATGGCAAGAGAAGCGATGGTTAGGTTAGAAACACAGAGGAGATGCAGTGCTACAGGAATCGATTTGATTGATTCCAGGAAGTGAAGGGGGAGTAAGGTGGACTTTCCCTTTAGATATCAAAACACTTCTAGATTTTGTGGATAACCATAAAACATAATTAATGCATTTAATTAAGGAATTACCTTAATTCCTAGGTAGACATATTAGATATTCAGCCAAATTGTGACGTCTTTTGTAAGGACTGGATAAATAGCAGGTCTCATGCTGAATATCCTGAAATTGTTATATCAAAGCCAATGAAGCTTTAGAGTTTTGATGTGACAGGTCAGGTGAGCTGGATGGCGCTAGACCTTTGCACTTGTTTCTCCAGCTCTGGCCAATATGGCCTTGTCCCTTGTTTTCCCAAATACTCACCACTTGAGCTGACTGGACTGCTATCCTTCCACAAGAGGCAGAATTTTACCCCCCAGAAATGAAGGAGACACAAATATGAAGGAAACCAGACTGAGCTATAGCAGGCTGGGCAAGGGGTCACATTCAGTCATTTTCACCAATTTGTTAATCCTGATGTTCCAGTAAAAAAAGCCAGTCCCCAGGGTGAAAGAAGTAACATCTAGTCTTTCCCTTAGGGAATGCTAAGGGAAATTTTCTACCTCTTTGGAGCTCTGAAATCAGTATACAAACTTCAGGCACAAAGTGGTTTTTACCATCTCTGAAGCACTGTTGACAGGGCAAGTGTTCTCAGGGGAAGGAGGCTGGCTGGTGGTGGAGCAAGAGGTCGGGGTGCCATCTCCATTTCTGCTAAGTCTTGTCAGGCTTTCGCTATCTGGTGCACTCTGTTAGAATAAGTCATCAATCTTGTTTCCTTGGCACTTGTTGTCTGTCATCAACCTCTCCTGCTGGCCATGCCTGAATGTGTGGGTCTGAATGAGTGTACCATGCCAACAATCCTGTCCAATTTCAGGCTGGGAAACATGACGGGAGCCTTCCCAAGAGTGCTATTTGCCTCAAGTGCTGTTGTTGCCCACTTTCAAATCCTTGATCTTTATTCAATGCTGTAATGCCACATCTGCAGCCTTACACAAGCATTACAGTATCACCAAGCGTATCAGCTTCTGCCTTGACACAAGACTGTCTGCATCATCACTTTACACCACAGGCAGGCATCAGTTGCAGTATGATGACCAGAACTAGCTGAAAAAGTCAGATGTATTTGCCAGGGTGTGTTTGTACTGTCCCAGACTGTGGGTGTGCAGCAAGACAAAAACTTAGCTGTACCAAAACATTAAGGTGGAACAGTAACATCTGCTCACTTTGACCCTAGGCGCAGTATCATCCTTCACATTTCTCTGCACACCCTTCCCACTCTTCCTGTGGAACACAGCAGCAACCGGCACTGCCATACCCTGAAGCAAGAGGCATCTGCAGAACTGCAGATCTTTACAAAATAGCTAGTCAGAAGTAGACTACACTACTGTGATTGCACCTACGGACAGAGCAGGTTTGCATATCCCTCTGAGGCAAGAGATCACCTTGGGCAGCAGGGGGACTCCACTCCTGGATGCTTAGACAGGGGCATAACCAGAGAAGAGTTTACAGCTAGCACACTCTGTTTTTCATAGGAGTCGGAGAACTACATCAGGGCTCTTGCCAGAGCCATTGTAATATGGGAAGCTCATTTACCATTCATCAAGACTCTGCCAGTTTTGCACTGCCTTTCCTCAGGAGTTCACCTTAGATCTCCTCTATGCATCGCTTTATGCAAATGAAGAGTCTTTGCTTACTTCTGAGTACCCAGATGTGCAGATAATTTTTCCTAGTTTGGGGGTGAGAAGACTGAGGCATCTTTCTTAAGCATTTTGGCATGTATGCCTGGAAATTGAATCCAATCCCTTTTACAGTTAATCATTGCCTGGCAAAATGGTTTATATAAAAAGTTGGTTGGTGATGCAGAACTTAATATTGCAGTCACAGATTTATACCAGTGGTGAGAAACACATAATGATGCTATTTTTGCAAACTAGATTGTTAGTTTTGAACTTTCAGAACTTTTGCTTATGTTGTTTTTTGCCTTCACTCTTGAAAGGCTCATCATGTAGGTTCAAGGACAGAAAGCCACATGCAGACTCTGCTTTTGTTTAAGTCTTCTAGTGAAAAAAAGTTTATGCTAAGTGGTTACAGTATTGTAAGTGACTTGTGCTTTTCATGTATTCAAAGCAACTGAAGCAAAGAAATAGATTTCTGACTAAGAGATAAAATTATATGGTGCATCCCATTTCTCTCTTCCTCTCCTACTCTAGCATCATCTGCTAATGTTATTCACATTCTTGTAACATTTGAGGACAGATACAGTTAGTGAGGGGTAGCGAGCAACATTGGCTTTAATCTTTGTTCTAGTCTTTTTCTTATAATGCTATTCTCTGCACCTCTTGGAAGAAATGTGTTCCCAGAAAATTCAGTATAGGTCATTTGAGCAATATTCTTTGAGATTCTCATTTTTTCTACCAACACTTAGGATGACAAAATGGATTTCCACAGTTCACCAGTGACGTATGGTATCAGAGTGACCTTTCACCTCTGAGAGCTCAGAAGTGTTGATATATATATTAACACATAGAGAATATATGTGTATAAATATTGGAGAGAACTCCAATCTGCTAAGCAATTTCTGACCTGCTATTGAAAGGAGCAAGTGGCACCCCTTGTACCCATCTGCCAGTTGTTCCCTAACAGGTAATCCAGTTAGGAAAGGGAGATGTTCCTCATCTTACTTTCCTCCAGAATTAATTGACCAAGGAAAGGAAAACAGCCATGCCTGCCTTCCTTTGCATTGCTTTTTCTGAGAAATCATAATCTGTGATGGGGAGACAGATATTGCAGGCACATAACTATCAAAACCTCAAAGACAGAAGAAGGAATGCTCTACAGGTCTGAAAAGAGCAGTTCATGATTATGTCATTTCATGTCATGCTTATTTTGTTCAGCCATGAATGTTGGTGAAGAGATGGCTTTATTTCACACCTGAACTTCCTCTGCTGCAGACAAAAGTGTGCAACTGCCTTCTAAGGTCCTGGACCATAACATGCATCACTTATTTCTGCTTGCATATGGTTCTTACAATTCATTGTCTTCCTTCTTTCCTGGGTGGCCACAGATAAGAAGGAATAAAGCAGCGAAAGTCTGGAGAAGAGCAAGGGAAGATGACTTGGGAAGAAAATAATCAAAGCTGCTTAGAAGACAAGTGATCAGAGCCGTTTTCTTTAAGGCCATCCTATATTACTGTATCCTTTGTGGATGAACCCTTCCACTCAGTACAGGTGAGGAATGGAGTCTAATGAGATTATCGTTTCCAGGTCACATCCTTGCACTGAGACATTACCAGTTGTATGCAGACCACAGGCAGATGATAGACTGAGATTGAACTGAAGAATGAAGAGTTCCAGTGAGATTCCAGAAATTCCTTTGGTATCCTATTCAAGTGCTTCAATAGCCTATTAAATACTTTACTAGTATTATTATTTTCTACAAAGCAAGTTCGTTTATTCTTATTCTTTTCCCAGCTGAGGCTAGTAATGAGTAATCACCATTCCATCCTAACATGTAGGATTTAATAAGTTTCTTCTAAAAAATAGAGGACAGCAGAAAAAAAGCCAGTCTCCTCCTGTCTTTTGCCAGACATCATTATTTCTAAAACTCTGATCACTTTTGTTGCCCTACTTGGGTTCACTTTTGGGGGTCTTTTTTATATGCAGTATTGTGTTTAGAACTAGCACTGCTTCAGTTCACTAGCAGTCTCTTAACTTTAATAAAGGGCTATAAAGTTATCCAGTGGATACTTTGCAGACTTCCAAAACATCCCTTTCTGCTACACTCAAATCCTTGGAGAGAAGGCAAAGTACATGGTTGTCCCAAGCCAGAATTCAACTTTGCATGTCATTTTCCTCTCCTCAAAGAATTCAGAATAACCTAACCATGATTTTTTCTCCCATAAAAAGACTCTTCAGGGTAAGATATATCATCCTCCTTTGAATTAGACAGCCCCAATCTGCTCATTGCTCTGTGTTAATTCCTGTTGATTCATTATATCTGGGGCTAGTACACCAAAGAGTGACAAGATTAATTAAAACAGCCTGGCAAAACTGTCTAGGGTAGAGGAGCTACACTAGAATATCCTGAGCCATATTCAGTGAAGAGCTCTGTAGATTGTGTAAGCCATCATGGTCAGGAAATTTTCTTGCCTGGAGAGTGCCAGCCTTGTGCAATAGTAATCCCCATAGCTTTAAGGATGACAAGTCTCAGCAGGAATTAAAAATGAAGCAATGGTGATTTCTGGTGGTGTTCTGTAGCAATTTGGAAGTTTTCCACCTTCAAGATTTCATTTCCCAGTATGGAGAAAGACTGTGGCTGGAACTGGCACTTCTCACTGCTGCCATCTGGTAATCTTACCTCCACTAAGGATGTCTGGGAAAGGAGAAGCAGGAAAGGGACACATTCACTGTGCATTGCAAAAAGGTGGACCTTTAAGGCTTCTAATGTATTCTCATCCCCGGTCTTCAAACTGTAGCTACACCATGAGATCTGTCTCTGGGCAGACTGCAGAGATAGCCAGCTATTGAAACCTGCAGACTTCTACCGGTAACTCTAAGAGTGTCATGCTCCTCACCTGACCTAACTTCCACAGGTGTTTTGGTGGTTTCCCTTTACAGCATCTTTCCTAACCTCTTCGCAAATGCTTGTGTCATGTAGAAACTGATGCCTTAAGCAGCAAAGAACTCTTTCCTTTCCAATAGACAACTTCTTTCTTGTGATTGTTTCTGGAGTAAGATGGACAGATGGCTCTGATCTTTGCTCAGGAAAAGGAGTGGACTGTTCCTCTCTCAGTTCCAGCGCAGGTCTCCTCCCACTGCAGTGAGATCAAAACATGAGGAATGATCTCAAGTAGTCCTCTGATATGCCAGCTAGAATGTTGTCATTTCTGAGTCACCACTGGGGCTTGGACTACTCTCTTCACGTGCCTCTTATCCACTAGTCCTACCCTGACAGATAGTGTGGGAAGAATGTAAGTGGTGTCATTCCAGAAGTCATCCCCCGTTCTCAAAGGAGAGGCTTTGAGGCACAACCATGTGGCTGTTCACTGGGTTTCCTTAGTCCCATTCTTCAGGCTTGTCTCCCAGGGCAGAGATTTTTTCTGCTATGCAGGAAGAACAAGGCATCTGCCACAAGGCATTTGTCAGCAGAACTTTATGCCCCAAAGATTTCCTTGTTTACAGCTTTTTTTGTCAGCCCAAATACAGCTAATGTTTTTCAGACTTAAAATATTAAATAATAGTAGCAGCAACACTGAAATTCCCAGGAATGTTTCTTTTAGAAAAATAGAGGTGATAGCAAAGGTATTTTTCTGCTCATTTTGCCTTTTCCACTACTTTCTTTCACCAACAGTTGGAAGGAGTTTCTTTTACTAGCAATTGGAAGGAGTTTCTTTTGTCAAAATGATTATACCCCTAGAAAGGCAAAGCTTTCATTTGCTTTAAGAAGGTGAAAGAGTGCAGGAATAAAACCCTGAACAATCTGGGTATCTGTGTTTACAAACGTGACTTGTGGAATGGAATAACTACACCTGGCACCTGATATATTGATTACACATTCTGATATGATGCATTAATTTCTTAATACACTTAGAGTGGCTTACAAGTTTCACTATTGTGTTCAGTTTCTGCATCAGTTCTTTGTTCTTTTCAAGTATAGCATTTGAGTTAAGGACAAATATTTTTAAAGCACAAACGAATCATCATTGACATCACATTGTTCATTGAGTTTGATCATATCTAATGGCCACTCATACATGTTCTGTGGACTTAGTGCTGAAGTTAGCTTCTCTAGCTTTTAAATTCAGTGTTTCTTTGGTTGTATTTATATAATACAAAGCATCTCATATGGCAAAGGAATGAAGACAAATGAAAAAGTGGGGATCTTATCAATGTACATAAATACCCCAAGTGAGGATGCAAAGAACAGCCAGGCTCTTTTCAGTAGTGCCCAGGGATGGGACAAGAAGCAGTGGGCACAACCTGAAACACTGGAGGCCCTATCTCAACACCTGAAACTGAATCCCATCTGAAAACATCTGAAAAAGGAAACACGTTTTTACTGTAGGGGTAACAGAGCACTGGCACAGGTTGTCTAGGGGTGTTGTGGAGTCTCCATCCTTGGAGATATTTGGAAGCCACCTGGACATGGTCCTGACCAACCAGTTCTAGGTGACACTACCTGAACAGGGGGGTTGGCCCAGATGATCTCCAAAGGTTCCTTCCCACCTCAACCCTTCTGTGATCTCTTGTGATCTAGGATTTTGCGGAAAAGACATGATAAACATTCTTTTAAAATTAGAATACACACTCTAAAATAGTATTTGACATAAGTAAAATAAATAATATTTGACATAAGTCAAATATTTTTGTCACTACAATAGATTTTTTGCAGAATCGTATTTTCAAAGCGTCTTTTTATTTCCATTAACTATAACATCATATCCCCTTGTTTTGCTAAGGAACAATTAGGTACTAATTAACTTACTTTCAAAGCACAGAATTTCTACCATTTTCTACCCATGTTGTCTGGCTCTTCCTCACCCATCCAGAACTCTACTGCACAAGAGTCCTTTGATGAGTCAGTCTGCTTATTTTTATTGTCCAAGTCAAAAGTCAGTTACGCCTGGTTTTCTTAGTAGTCAGAAGGAATGAAGATAAAGAGAGAAAGATACGTAGGCTATTCCTGTGACAAGTGCGTCAGCCTTTCCCTTAGTATGTTTCTCCTGTGGTTTTTGTGGTATCCAATATGATACACATCATTCTCATTGCTGAGTGCATTCATTACATCTGATGTCTGATGTCTCTCTTGTTTACTTTGTTTTTTTAGTTGCATCATTGACACACTCCATAAACCCAAAAGCAAGGAATTTATCATAAAAACATAGGTATTATCAACAGTAATTACCAACAGTAATGCTATGTACAGTGGTCAAGGAGTCACATTTCCTCAGCGGTTTTCTTTGCAATGGCTTTGCTATGTATCAAAAAAAGTGGAGAAGACAGTGGAGCCTGGTGGTATTCTAGAAATGAATCTTTCACAATCCTTCCTCCAAGAATCAACCCAAGTCCACAGGACAAAGGAGGAGCCCTTCAGCTGTGGCTGTAGATTTGATACCTGTGTGCATCTGACAAACCTCTCAGGTGCAGGAATTGCTATCAGGTCTCTGGAACAGATATCCTCTGCAAAAATGGTGTAAAGGAATAAAGTCCAGGGACAGTCATTTTGGAGCAGTATATGGGGAATACCAGTGGAGCAGTGAAGCTAATGGTGATATCTGATGGAAGGAAGGAGAACTAGGACAATCCTGTGAAGTACGTTGTTTATGTAGGGTTTGAACATCCTGACCCCAGTTTTCTTGTGGAATGGGAAGTGTGTCCTGCTTAGACAATTGGTATGTTCTTTGTATGGCGAGAGAAGGAAGGCAGAGCAGAACTGGTTTAGACCTGCTTTTAGTGGTCATGGCTGTAACATTTCTAGGACAGAGCTGATCTGTCATTAGCATTAGTTATTAAACAATAGAGCATGGAGCTCAGATTCACAGATCCTGCGGGACCTCTGACTGTTTTCACAGACTATGTTTCCCACAACTGTGGGTCTCAGGAAGATTTGTCGTCTTGAGCACGATGCCAGACTCACACTACCTCTGGATATCGATGAGGGCCTGCATATGGACAAGTAAGCTTCCTGGACAGCAAGGGACTTGGGAGCAGGAGGGAGATGCCTAAGGAGTTCTCCCGGCATCAGCAGAGACCCAATGGGACTGACACTGATCCAGAGCTAATGGGCTCTGTCTGAACAGACCTGACTCTGCTGCTGGGCATTTGCACCACATATACTGACCTCTGTGTTTCAGCAGTAGAGCATTTTTCTGAAGCTACTAAATGTCATGAGACAAAAGCTGACACAGGCTCCCTCACATGCCTTACCTTCCTTATGGCCTCTACCAATTGCTGCATTGCCCATAGTTCCATTACCCTGCTATCACAGTAATCCCAAAGCAATTCATGTCCAGGAGGTGCTGCATGCTGTCTGCCTGGTTAAGCAGTGAGCTAATAAGCCTTCCTGGATTTCAGATTGCTAGGTATTGCTGTAAGATAGATGCTCAGAAAGCGCTGGAACTTTGCCAAAGGTAACAAGCCCATAGAGACTCAAGCTTATAGATGTTCATTGGATTACTTAACATAGCCCAGAAACAGCCTGGCTATTCTGCTAAAAAGGGTAGTGCAAAATTGGTGGAACATGGAAACTTTACTGGCTAGCAGGAGTGCTTCAGACTTACTTGGGCAGGCAGTGGTCTGTAGTTACTTGCTTACATTCTATTTCTTCAGTAATACAATAAATATCAATAAATATCAAGTAACTCTTTTGGAACTTGAGATAAATATCTGTCACATTCTTCAGCTTTGGCACAAATATGCTTTATTTAAAAAAAAGAAAATGGGGGGAAGGGGAAAGTTGAAACCAGAAAATTTTTGTAGATGGCTCTTCTGTTTGAGTGAAGGAAACTGATAGTATCTGCAGATTTTACCTCATTATAGTTTGCACAAGTTCCTGGATAGCAGTAATACACAGGTTCCTCTTTTCTGCCCATTGCAGTCTTCTGATTTTCTCCGAAGTGACTAGAAGCAGAGAACAGTTTATTGTTCGTTTAGTTTACTGTACAATACGTGTCTTACTATTTCCTTTTTGAATAGTTTCACTAACATTTAGAAATTTCCTTGTCATTTTTGTATATTACAAGTATACTGGCAAGTGAAAACATATTTCTGTGTTTAGCTTATGTCCTCTGTGGGTTTTGCCATGCCATTTCTAATGAGATCCTTGTGGCCAAAGGATGCAAAATAGGGTCACTTGTGCTGGCCACCTGCAAGCAGGGGGACAAGCTCCTCTCAGACCTCCTCCCTCCAGCAGAAAGACCATGTGAGCAGCTGACTGGAGTGGGGTGCACATCAGTTGATGCATTTAGTGATAGAGGGCCAAGGGAAACGTGCCTGTGAGGCTTTGATGCTTGAGATGAAGGAGCCCATGGACATCTTTCTTTTGCTTATAGAGACTATACGTGGCCCCTGTTCACCATTCATTTATCTCCTAAGAAAACAGACTTGTGGTACCCTTGGATCTGTAATGTCCCAAAAGAGTCAGAGAGGATGTGGAAGCAGAAAGGGGAGTGGGCTGCAGTGGCTGGGGCAGGCAGTGGTGGCTGCTTTACTAGCCAGTGCTGAGGCCTTTACCTGGAATGGGAACACTGCTGGAGCCAAAATACTAGCTCCTAGCACTCCAGTACGCATCCAGGCCAGAATGATAAGCTGGAAGTGGGGTGCAATTACTAACTGGACAGGATGGTTATATTACCAACTGCATAGTGCTGAGCTTCAAGACTGGGTCAGGATGATTGCCAGCCATGCACGGCTATTTCTCCTATTATTTAAGCAGGTTTTCCAAGTTTATATGTTGCTGTATTTTTTTCTCTTCCCTGGCCTCTCTCCTTGGGTCAGAAAATGTGTACGTCTAGAGCCCCTTTGTTTAGCTGTCAGCTTGGGAGTGGGAAAAAGTTACTCATCGCTGAGCTTTCAGAGTATAATTTCATTTCCTGGGTTTCTGAACAGTGATTTAAGCTGGTGTCACTTAGAATATTCATGGCAAGAGCACCTAGAGGTTGAATAGGTAGAAACAATGTGACAAGGCACAGGCATGATCTCTTCGAAGACCAGAAACAAATGTGAATGGTACCAAGAAATGAGAACTTCAGTTCTTTTGTGTGCATTTTAGCGTTATCTGTGCTGATCAGCCTCCTCAGTCTTTGGTTGTCTTTGTTTTCATTTTCGCATGAACACAATGATGGTGCTTTTAGATAGAGGTATTTCAGGCACTATGTCTTACGCAATTTGCTCTTAAACAGCTGAGACATGGGTGCCTATCTGTCTATGACAAGGATTAGTTTATTGCTTATTTAATAGAGATCTTGAAAACTTGTTTATAAGTGTTTACATACAATTTTTTCAACAATTCGGATTGCCTAAGGCTACAGCATGTTCCCCCTGCTCATGTGCAGTGTGTAACCCCCATGTGGCCTCAGGCAAATGGAGCGGTTAAAAGATTTATGCACTGCGTGGATAAACAAAATCTGGGAGAATTTCCTTGAGGCTTTGCCTGGATTGGCAAAATGGTGTGATTTTAAAAATGATAGTTAGTACCTGGCATTTCTCATATATGTTGGCTTGATGAGGAGAAACCTGTATGAGACAACCAGGGGCTTTAAAGAAACCCCACTTAGGTACAGCATATGTTCACAGCTTGCCCTCTCTACTAACCTCTTATAAGACAGCAACTACTATCAATCAACTGAATTATAACCATTTTCCTAGTGTAGGCATAACCTAAGAAAAAAAATAGCTTGAAGACTTCCAAGAATTTCCATGACCAGGCAATGCAATGAGCACAGCAGACTGAAATGGAGATACAGGGAATTTGTCTTTCCGGTGGAGGAAACAAAGAGGAGGTTGACAAAATCTCCTGTGGGTTTGGAACATGCCCTGACCCTTATCGAGGATTTCCTGGTATCAATGGGAAAACTTCCACAGGCTGAAAAATGTGAGGATTTCAACTGCAACATGCTTCCCTTGTTCTGGATTTGTGTTAAACCTGCAAAAGTCTAGAATTTAGGCTGGTGGGGGAGCAGCCAAAGGATTTGGAAAGCCTTACTCACTCTCACTTGGCTTATAAGCCAAGTACAATGGGCTATATATAGGCTGTATGCAATGCTGATTTCTCCAGGGAAGTGATTGATTTTCTTTCAGTATAAACCAGTCTGGCTTAGGCCGAAACAAAATAAAGATGTTGGCTTGACTTCTAACACTCGCAAGGAAATTAATTTTAAACCAGCACCGTTCGCTACGCCAGACCAGCGTTCATCGGGGCCTCAGGCCACCATGGAAACTCATAGGCGCCGGCCATCGTCCCCACACCTCAGCCGCAAGCCCCCGGACCCTGAGGGGACAGCGGCTTGATCCCCAAGGGATCAACACCACCGACTCCACCCCACCATCCCGTCTCTGCTTTGAAGCCACTCTCCGTGAACAGCTCGATGCCGGGGTGGTCTGGGGTGCTTTCCCAGCTCCCTGCGGCGGGTCTGGGAGGCCGGCGCAACAGGCCGTTCGCACTGAGATTTCCCGCTGGGGACTTGCAGCCACCCCGCTCTTCCCCGGAGACCGGCGAGCTCGGGGACCCTCATGCTCCTCAGGGAGGAGCCGCCTTCTCCCTGGGAATGCGGCCGCTGACCGAGAAGAGCCCCGACGCTGGCTGCCCCCGGCGGCCCCGGCCCGCGGCTCACGGCTGCCGCCCGCTGGAGACACCGGGCAGGGCCCGGGGCGGCCCGTTGTCCCGAATGTCCCCTGGGACCCGGGTTTCGTTCTCTGCCACCCGCTGCTTCTGAAAGAGTCCATAACTGAGTTATAGCACCGCCCAGAAGAGCAGCTGGTCTCGAAGCGAGAAGCAGCCCTGCTCACCAGCCGTAGTCACCTGTGGTGGCTCTTCTCCAAGCAGCTGACAACCCATTACTATTTGTACTGCTAAATCTCAGGCTTACTCTGCTGGAGCACTTTTCCATTAAAATGCCCTCCTGCATCTTTGGTGCTCCTAAAGGGAATTCTTATGCACTCAGATTACGTCTCTTTACCAGATTCTTATTTACAGGCCAAAGGCTGCTCCCATTAAGGTGGCTGGGGCAAGAAATCCTCTCTTATCACTTCATGGCTCATATCAGCACTCTTACCTATTCAGTTTTAACATTGGTGTAAAGCATAGGCATGAGGTCCAACTGTTTTGCTGTTGGATTCCCCAGGGCTACATGGAGAGGTATCACTTTCATCTCTTGCCACCATCCCTATTTCACTTTAATCCTCTTTGCAGGTGCATGCCCTCAGGAGCCCATGCCCTGGTAATCCAGAAGCACTGCTGCTGAGGGTGCCTGGTCCTCCCTTTAGGCCTCTTCGCTTCAGTTCCAAATATAGAGATCTGTATTTGCATTGAGGTGCTTTTGTGAACTGTCCCATTCTGTAGAATAAGCCAGGCTGTGTCATATCTCTGCCTTATCACTACCCTTTTGGCAAACTTGTAAATGAGAGTGGTGACTTGCACATTTCAAGATTATTCCTGCTACCAATGCCTGTGTAACATCTCTAGAGAAAGCTTTGACTGCTTCTCGAGCAGTTTTATGCCTGTCAGTTAAGCAGGTTTTAGGTCATTTAATTTGGACTGTTTCTTTTTCATAAATCATGTTAGACCGAAGTGTTTATCGATGTGCATGTGTTTTTTATCAGTGATTTACCTCTTTTATCACAATTCTTGATATTTCTGGTCAGGAATCAGCTGTGGCAAAAGTAAAGTTGCAGATAGGAGCCTTCAGGTACAGGTCTTCTGCTGTCCTGTTGTCCCATTCTGGAAGTCTTCAGCAAGATGAAATTATTTCAGGAGCATCCTGCTGGCCAAATGCAACCATCTAGCACAAAGGCTTTTTTAACTTGGTGGAGCTATTCCTTCCTACTGAAAATGAGTTAGCAAAGGAAACCTTATTTTGAAGTGAAAAGTGGCTTCTTGAATACTATAAAAGTGAAGTTCCATCCTTACTTTTACATGTAATTATGCTACCCTTTTTTTCTTCCAGATGTCATGAAAGTATTTGTTAACTTCTGATCAAATGCACTGGAAGAAATTAACTGATATTTTTCTATAACAATTAAAAAGCAACCTTATATTGATGTAAGAGAAACCAACTGAATGAGCTATTCTAACCCTTATCTGTTTTGAATCCTTCTTAAGATCTATGAGCTTCTAACTCAATGTTTTACATGGAGAAATAGGGCAGCAAGCTAAAACAGCAGAAATTGGCCTCAGAACAAATAAACGAAGGTATTTCTTCACTCTACATATATCTCAGCTGTGGAACACATTTACTGATGGTTTGCACAGGTTCAGAAAGATCTTAGACAGATTCATGCAAGAAAAATCCACTGAAGGACATTATATACAAAGAGTCCACAAAGAATCTGAACCAGTATCATTAAGATACCCTTAACAGGAACCCAGTTATTGTTATTGCCCATCAGTGCCTGGCAGAGGGTGTCCAGAATCAAACTACTAGTGCTTACCTCAGGTTCAAACTTGATCTACCCAATAGACCTATAGGATGAACACTTCAGAGGAACCAATGACTGTAACAGCATTAATCAATCAGAATATAAAACTGTGGAGAATATGTACAACGGGTCTCACAAATAGCATACTCTCTCACAGAATTTGACAGCACAACTGAATAGGTTTAGTCTGTTATGTGCAGATGGAGTGGAGTTTAGTTTAAAACACAGAAATAGCATAATTGTGTGCAAATTACATGACACTTTGAAAACAACTGGCAGAATGGAGGCTAAAAATCTCATCTAATTAACGCATAACAATAGTTGATGATTTATTGATTTTTCTGTGAATACACAGCTCCTATTAACAATATTTAGATATGTTTTCTCAGAAATTATTAATTATTCATGTTTAGTAATTTATGATTAAACATTTTACAAGAGACAAGGCACTAAAATGCACAGTTAGTCATCCTTATTACAGATGCTGTGAGTTTCAGACATACAGTAGATTCCCCTCACTTTGACAATTATTGGATCTCTTCCTCCAGTGATACTTTTGGTAGCATTTCACACATCTCCAACCGTTAGAAAGTATACATTTTAGGACCCTACTTTTGTCTCCTTTTACTCACTGTTTCTGTAGGAAAACCAAAGAATTTGCTATGAAAATTAGCTACACAGTAAAGATAATGAAAACCCCATTCACCACATTACCAAGGACTTGGACAAACTTTGAGCTCCTTAGAGAGTCAAACTATAATGTGGGCATTATTTATTGATTAAAACCAACAGTAACAAGAAAAAAAGCCTGTTTAAAGGTGCAATTCCAGAAGCTACTTGTGTGTGAGGCAGAACCAGCTTTGGTGGTGTTTGAGGCACTAAAATACTAACCCAACACTTTACAGCAGGTGAGATGACTGAGGCTGACACCGTGCTACTAAAACCAGAGAAGCCTAGAAGCTACCATTTGGCTAAAAAGGGGACCTTAAATAATGTACAGTTTCTAGTGCAATTACCCAGAAACTGTTGCTAATAATAGGCAAAGACTATGAGAGATAATGTCTAAATACTCCAATAAAATATTTAGTATCAGAAGCAGTGTGTACATTTTCAAGTATCTTATGATAAATAGCCCAGTACTGAATTGCTAGTTCCATTTTAGATGTTGACTATAAGCACAAACACAGCACCATGTAAATTTATATATTGTTGAAATACAACGGAATCCAATGCCACATAATAAATACAACACAGTGTAAAGGAAGAAGGAATTCCTACTTATTTGACCATTTATACAAGAATGACAAGGAGGGGTGCCTAGTTCCAAGTGTCTCCTTTTGATCCTCAAGCTCTTGTGCTGGCAATATTTTAGAGGCCCAATTTTTGGTGCCTCTGCATTTAGACTGCAGTGGTCCTGAGCACTCTGAACACACATGGAAAGATTACCACTTTCAGAAGTTTTCAGAGGATCCTTGCAGTCTTCTTGACCAAAGGAATTCAGGTGCAATTCCAGTACTGGCAGAGTATACATACAAAATAAGGAAAGATTCTGCTGTATAAGAAAAAGTGATAACAGAGGGAGAACCTCACACAGCAATCTCAATTAATACCCTGGGTCATTGCCAAATTTAAGTGGAAGTCACTTTTTCCCATTGGAAAGATGAGACTTTTAAAAACCTGGCCAGTGAGACTTCTCAAAACATGGCCAGCATGATGTGCCATGTTGGTACAACAAGATGGTTGTACCAGCAGAGATGGCAATAACACATTTGGAAACAAATTATGCCTTCAAGTGTTTTTGCTTCTTGTGTATTGTAAAAATAATTCTGTTAAATTGCATGAATTTTTGGAAATGAAAGGTTCTTACTCACTTAGCAATATGAGTCACTCAAAAATCACAGGAAGAATAGATGTTAAAGAAATCCATTATGTGATTGCTTTTGATGAGCAAAATCTAATTTTTCCCCTCCTAGTTGCATAGGTTGGTAATACTGAAGATGCCCAAGGGAAGTGTGGCTCCAGTACTCCCTGGAAATTGGTGGGATTGGAAAGTGTAGCTAACATGCCTTGTTAAAAATCCCATCCATGGTTTCTAGAGCCCATTTTGTCCCAAAGTCCTGACTTGCCATGATCCCTGACAGTGGGTCAGTACCTCTGAAAAACAGGCCCTGTAACTAGCTTATGCTGCTGGATGCTAGTTGGTGGTAAAACAGATTGTACATCTTTTGTCTGGAAGTTCAAAAACACAACCACAAAAAGAAGGATGTGATTAGGGCGATGCTTTCTAGTTCTTTGGAAAGTAGAATGGAAAGGAATATCTCTGTATTTGCATTTATGGATTATGAAAACTTTTTCTGGTCCCAATCTAACATGTCAGGACATCTGCCTCTTGAGAAGCTGAAGATCAGATTTCTCATTATTTAGACTTTAGAGTCTTCAGGAAAAAAAAAAAAAGAAAAAAAATGTGGAAAATATAAATAAACACAAAAGCCCACATATGGCCTAAAATACAAAATATTAGAAAAAAAATGTTAGATTATTAATTTGGATGAATTTATGCATGTGTCTAACTGGGGATGGACTAACATAACTGTCTTTATTTTTTTTTTATTAAGAATCTGAACTGATTTGATAGAAACAGCAAAGATTTTATGAGGAAGAAAGGTGAGAGCATGCCTGTGTGATTTATCAGCTGTACCAGTTAACTAAATCCTAACCAAGAACTGAATCTGTCAAACTGAAGCTGTATTTATTTATTGCTCTTGGTAGCTCAGCACTGACAGGGAATCATTTTAACCTGGTCCATAATTTGGAAGATTTTAATAGATAACATTTAAAGAAAAATCCATTTCTTACCACCCAAAGTAATTTTTATAGATTTTCAAAGTAGTCCACTGCTGTTACTATGTCCATACTTGTGTTTTAAGTCATGACAGGATGTGTGCTTGAGTTTAATGTGCGATAGGACTTGAGCCACCTGTATCTGTGCTGTGGGTAGCGGAAGGGCTTAGGTTTAAGCCAGTCTTTTCCCATAAGAGATTTTCCCAGGCTGGCACCCTGACAGTGTGCTCATGCTAGATTTACAGAAGCAGTGTTGGTAGCTGTGGTATTTGGAGCAGAATGAGAACAGAGACTGACACTTATCTCTCAAGCCTGTGGCAACTTTTCAGTGGGGTTGTGGAAGTATAAACTGGAAGCAAGCAATAAATGTATAAGTCTGCAGGAGGAGTAAAAGCCAGATTTGCCCCAGAAGACAATGTTATAATTGGTTAAGACAAGGTACTGTTGCAATCGCTCATTGATTATACCTCTAAATTTGTCACATTATCAGTATGACAGGGCACCTCAGTGACACAGTTAGCAATGACGGTTGTTCCTGCTGGCCAAAGCCCCACATTTTTATTCAAATTCATCCACCACCACAGATTTCGGAATTGGAAAAGTTGCAACGAGTCAGTGCCAGACAACTTGAGAAGGTGAGACCCTCACCATGGTCCGACTGGCATCACCGCACAGCTCAGTTCATCCATGTAGGAATATTGCATTCAAGAGAAACAGGACAAAATCAGTATGGGAAGTCTTCTTGAAGTGCTATCAGCCACCAACAGAGTGCAAGATAAAGCCCAGTCTAGCCTCAAAGCATTCATGCAAGCCAGTAACTGAAAGCAAAACAAGTGAATTTTGGAAACTACTGATGCTTTATTTGGCAAGGACTTCTCATTACACTTCATTTTAGATGGAAACTTGGAGGTAAGGCAATATTTGGATTGGACATTATTATTTCTTAAGCAGAGGCTGAACCTCTCTTATTAGGTCAGCACTGATAACTTCCAGCCTGCCAAAATCCCTGCCCTGGTTTAAATACCAAATCCATCACATCACCTCCCTAATTTGGACTTTCCAGAGTCTCAGTATGCAAAAGCATTTACAAGATCTATTTCAAATAAATAGTATTTATCACATGTGTATCAATTCCAACTTCTTACAGTCCATAGGCTTGGTATACAAAAGCTACAGAGCCACACAGCTCATTGGGTTGAAGGACAGTTCTGTGGGAGCACATAGATGTCTAACAGAATAAAACAAATTTTAGCAAAGCTTTAGTGAGAATAACAGGTCAAAACTTCAAAATTCCACAATTAAACAGGAATAGGAGCTTTCTTCCCTGCATTATTCTGTGATATAAAATGTGTGACAGAAATTTATATGAGTGATTCAGCTGCTCCATTTGTGGCTTAGTACATAATTTCAGGGCATAATTCTAAGAAAAGGGAAGGGATTTGTATGTGACCAAATAACAGAGCTTGAGCAGTTTATAAGTCACCTTGTTAGTTCCATATAAATAATGAATTAGTACTAAATTGGTGTATAATGCTAGTTTCAGATTCAGGGCTGTCCAAATACAGCCTCTTATATCTGAGATCAAATATCTGAAGACTTGTGGAGTACAATCAATCTCAAGTTGTGCTAAATACAAACCTATTTCTACTCTCTTGCCAAACAAATTTGATTAATGAGGTGCTCTAATATTTTTTCAGAAACTGAATCACACAAGTATTCTGCAGCTGGACTAACAAAAGGAAAACAATTTCAATCAACATTAAAAAAGCCCCATAACCCACATAAATTAAATAGGGACAATCTAAAAATCTTTATCACTGTTACATTAGAGTTATTTCCCTGGATTTAAATATATAGAGATATATGTAGTGTAGCTTTTTATCTAGTCAGCTCTTCATCAGGAAGGCAACAGATTGTTTCTAGCTATTTTGGCTGCTTATTTATTTATTTAAATTTCCCTGTTGTTTTTGTCTTGCGGCTGTTTTGACAGATTGGGAAATCCAGACTAGGATGAATTAGAAAATTGAGCAAAAATACTTTTTGATTCTTACTGCTAAAGAGGTTGACCATCCAGTTAGATGCATCCACATGCCCTCATGAATGTAACAGTTTTATAACCCCCAGACATGCGGTGGAAAACCTTTTCTTTTTCCTTGCTGTATAGCCTATGCCATTTGGCCGACTACATGCTGGACGAATTTCACGTGCCTTTCCTCAGCGCATAGCATGCATGTCTGGATAATGCAGTCTCAGATAATTGTTCAACTTCAGTGTAATAAAGAGTGATGTTTAATAACTGGCAGGATTCCTACTTGACACAGCTACTTTTCTTATTGTCAGGCACTTAGAGCTGTGAATGGTATGATAGACATGTCTCAAAGGAAGGAGTATTCAGTGAAGGTGAAAGCCATGTTGGGGGATTGTTTGCCATACGTGACTTCTTGGGACAGCTAAGAGCTGTCTTCACTTCTGACTCGCCCTGAAAACCACACCAGCCTTTTCAATTTGCTCAGTGTTATCGACATGACTGATGATGTTGTGGGATGCTTAATCCCTTCACCATCAGAATAGTAAAATGTTCAGAGCTACAGCTAGGACTTTTCTATTTTATTGCTCTTGGTTTAGCCCAGAAATCTGTCCTCATTTCTGTGTGCACTTTCTTTACATAGAAGGGAATCAAGCTGTTTTAACTAATTCCATTACCAAACAAAAAATAAAAATTAGAAGATATCTAAGAAGCAAAGTCCCTTGTAAATCAGCTGCACAGAAGTTGATCTGGGATACTGGAAACAGAGATTGCTGCTTGCTTTCATTGTAAAAATACGTACTTATCCTGTTCTTATATATGGCAACAAATTGTTTACTTTCTTTTAAATAAATGTACAGAGCTGTCCTATGTAATGTTTATTAGATTAAATTATCAGTCACTGCATATTATCCTATCATCTCATTACTTGGTTTATGTCATTAGCCTGGATGTATTAATTTTAGTACACATTAGTACTTAATCTGCACGGAAACATTTTTGAATCTCTAACTAGAGACAGAGCTCAGGAAGAGCGCTGATGTGTGGGTTTACAGTCAGCTGCTTTGTGAAGAAATAAAAATAAAGTGAAAAGACAGGCAATTACCTTATAAACACAACTAAGATGCATCAATCTTACAAAACCAGCTTCAAACAAGCTGGCTCAAAGTATGAAATCATAAGACTACTTGTGCAAAATGTTTTTTTAAGATTCACATGTAATTTTCCTAACCCCCGAGTAACAGTACAGAAATGTGTAACAGTTTCTATGTCTTCGTGAGAAAAATACCTGAAAATGTGATACTGCATGAATATGGAGTTGTATAGACTATGTACAACCTGCAGACTGTGACCATATTGATCCAGAATTAAACTGGAAGCATTATAATGCAAGTGGGGAAGAAGGAAGAGGACACATTGTAAAAGCACCCTAACTGGCAAAAACAAAAGTCTGCAGAATATTAAAAAACACCTATGCAATCATACAAATCCTTGGGAGACTGTGGGAGACTGCTAAAATTTGGTATTGGAAACACACAAAGATAAATGATTATTAAACAAGACTCAGGAAAACATCCTTAGCTGCACTATGTGTGATATACTGCAGAAAAGGGTAGCCCTGAACCACTCTTCTTTCTCTGGCCACAGCAGCTTCACCTGCTCTGTGAGGACCACTGCTCTGAGCAATGGCTAGCCAGTGGGGCTCTGCCTTTCAGCCCTGGCTAAACATATCTCTGCAGTGTAAGAAGGAGCATCACAGAGAGGATTTATGGCAAGCAGCAAGATCACTTGCTCTTGTAATAGAGCAGTCTGGGTGCTGAAAGAAGTAGGGTAATAGATTGCAGGATGTGTTATTTCTTTGTCAATTTAAGAAAATGTGTGTGCAAATCTTACACAGAGACTCTTACATTACCTAAAAAGAAGGAACTTTTTTATCAAGAAACCCCAAAGGTAACCTCTGCAGAACTCCAAGGATTTATGAATTAGCTCTGGTCCTGATGCATGACTTTGTGGTCACAGACTATCCTCCCAGAATATGTGGAACTGGAACAGAGAAAGTGTTTTTCTCTATATAGACCTTTCTCTGTACTAACCTTTCTTCGAATCCTCTAATACATTTCCTAGTCTGTGCACTGAATCCAGAATGTATGGGCAGCTGTGTAGGAAAGGCTAACTAACCATGCTTTCTGTGGAAGGGGAAGATGACGACTGAGGAACACCCATTTCATGCTCAAATACTGTGATACAGGCATTCTGGGCAAGAGAAAGGAAAGAGCAAAACACATAGCTCTGGCTGAAATTCCCTGCTCATACTGCTGATTTAAAAAAGGGGGTAAACACAGACAGAAGCAAGAAATACAGGAGTGAAAAAATCAATACAAAAGATTATACTAGATAACAACTTAGATGATCTCCAAGGAGAGACAACACTTGGAGCCAGGCACATGTCAATTTGGGAAGCATAAAGGAATTTCCCACACCTTGCCTAGAAGGTGATAGTTTCTCTTCATAAACACATAGAGGCTGAGAACAATGGCCACTACATGTCTGGTATATATTTTTTCTTACAGACTTGAGCAGGGACCATTTTGCCCA
Source organism: Psittacus erithacus (assembly GCA_009867235.2). Taxonomy (NCBI): domain Eukaryota; kingdom Metazoa; phylum Chordata; class Aves; order Psittaciformes; family Psittacidae; genus Psittacus; species Psittacus erithacus. The sequence continues at coordinate 60,218 of WYDI02030297.1, forward strand.
GTCCATCTTTTAAGTTCTTTCTTGTCAACAACTTGTATAACAAGTCCAGAGAAGAACAGGCATGTTCTTCTTAAAATACTGCTGCATTTTATCTGCAGGAAAATGGTTTAACAGGAAAACAATTATGTGAAAGTATTTGAATGATGTAAGCTAGAAAACAGGGAGAGGAACAAATGGACATATTGTCTGAGATGGTTACATTACATATAAGAAAAGTCAAACAAAAGGAAAGATAAATCTCAATACTGGAGGAAATGATCGCAAAAATAATAAATGGTAAAAGCCACATTTCTCAAGTAATTTAAACTCTACCATACCAAACATCTCATACGCCTCAAGATGGAGAAGTTTAAGCCTGAAAAGGAGACACATTACTTCATCTTGCTGATCTTTTACATTTTTCTGTGTCTATCACCCAACCTTACAGCAAACAAAAGTCAACCACAGATGGGAAAGCAAAAGCCTGTTTCACTGGTAAGTCATCCATCACCTGTACCACAAAAGCATCTTGTGTTGTTTGTTTTAGGTGCAACATTCCCATTCTTCCTTTACTCATGTACTGATCATTCTTTCTTTCATGTCTACATCTTGGCTCTGATTTTCCTCCTGTGATCGTCTTTCTTTCAAATAGAAGTTGAATTAAAAGGGTCCGTTGCTCAGCCTAAGAACTGCAACTTTTGGTCTCAGAATAAGAATATATACCAAAATGCAAGGCATTGTCCACTTAGTGCAGTCTGAAAACATGCGCAGTAAAAATTATTTTTTAATAAAAAAATAAAACAATCTTTCATGAGCAACTTTCAGGAGTCAAAACTACCTTTATCTCACACTTAATGAGACTCCCCCTGGACTATTTCATACCTTCTCACAGGGCTATCTGGACCCAGATGGTCTGTGGTTTTGCTCTCTTCACAGTGCTGAAATTGTCTCCGTTCATCACTTTTTGACACCTTAACATTGATGGTTTCAATTTCATAGCTTCAAACTACTTTCACTTAGAAGCAGTGTGGAAGGAATCCCATCATTGGTTAAGACAAATGTCTTCCCTTTTTTTCTGGATGGTGTTTCAACAATTGTCATAACCACTCAAACAACTGACTCATCTCCCAGACCACAGAATGCAACTTCAGAACAAAACTCCAGTTTACTTCTTTTTATTTGCCTCTACTGTTACTATACCTTCCAATAGCGTTTCTATTTAGCAGGAAAAAAGTGTCCATAATGACATCCTTCTTTGGAAGTCCTGCGCTTCCTTATAAGAAAACTGAGTTTGCTGTCAAAAAGATCTGTCTTCAGGTTTCATACATGGCCTATTTTTCTGATCTTGCAGCAGCTCTGTGAATTTTTTTTTCTCTGTCATATAAAAGAAGTTGTAATAAATCACCCCCATTGCAATTGCTGGTGTTAGCATGTTGAAGGGAACAGCCTTACAACAGTGTTAACCACAGCGAGTACTGTGGTTGATAACGGCAGTGCTTGCAAAGATGAATCACCAGCAGGGAACGCAGTTCAAGAAAAAGAAACACAGGGATTAAAAAACGCAAACAAAACCCAAACCCCAATACCAAAAGAAATTCACTCCATCAGAAAGAACATCCAGGGAAAAGATGGGAGTGTAATTGGGAATAAATGCATTGTAATATACTCCAGTCTGAATACGTTGCTTACGATATGGACTTGCTCACATGAATAATGATCTGAATATACTTTATTGAATAATGGGATACTCAAGTTTTTCAATCAACATTTTTGTTCTTTCTTCTTACTGTTTCAAATTGTTGTTGAACACTTTCCTGTAAAACAGCTTTTCACACATCAGAAGTTCTTATGAATCTGTGGAGTTCTGTATTTCATGTTTTCTTAACCCTTGCCCCACTAGACTAAATGATTGTCTGGGGATGGATTATCTTTATTTGTGCTTTCCTACCATCTATTATTATGGGCCCCCAAACTCTGTGGGAACCTTCACGCGAATGTTTTCATACAAACCATGTAAGGTCCAAAGGAGCCTTGACATGCTTGAAAGGAGGGCCAATGCCAACCTCATGAAGTTCAACCAAGCCAAGTGCAAGGTCCTACACCTGGGTTGGGGCAATCCCAGGCACAGCTACAGGTTGGGCAG
>WYDI02030301.1:0-15719 GCA_009867235.2 Psittacus erithacus
CCTCTTGATGGCATTCCTTCCCTCCAGCATATCAACCGATCCACACAGCTTGGTGTCATCAGCAAACTTGCTGAGGGCAAGGACTTTATAAATTCTGTCTTCATTTTCACTGCCTATTTTTGTGGCTCTGCTACATAGCAACACTCAGATCATTTCTCTATATTCAGCTGTATTCCCCTTCAACACAAAAAAGGTAAGTTTCTCTGAATCCTCTGTGGAGCTGATCAGCTCTGCCATACTTGAAGACTGATCCTCTCCTCCAACCTTGATCCCTGTAGTGCTTCTCACTCTATTAAGGGCGCATGCCTGCTGGTGGACGCATTTGGAAAACACCTGAGACTGGCCAAGTTATTTTTTCATTAAAACTGGTGCTTTTTGCTGATGCTTGCTTACCTCATTATCTGACTCCACAAGCACTTGGTCATATTCACTAAGAGCTACTAGGAACATGATAGATGTGACGTTTTCAAAGCAATGTATCCATTTTCTTCTTTCTGATCGTTGGCCTCCTACATCCACCATTCTGCAAAATTAACATCCACATCAACTCCATGAATACCTTAACAGATAAACACGCAAGCACACACACAGTGACAAAATTCAAGAATTTAGTTGAAAACAAAGTTCAGTTTGTTTTTCTAAATGTCTTTTTTTTATTGATATTTAATGGAATCCGTTCTAGGTAGACAGTTTGCTGAAGAAGAATATATTGTTTTGAAGTCTGATGTGTTTTCTGTGTTTAGTTACTGTGGGTCCCAAAAGCCTCAGATTTTTGAGATACAAAGGTTTCATGAGCTATGATTTGGCAGTGTATGCCCTGTGTATTCAGCAAAAACATACGCGAACAGAACAGACTCAGTGGCCTGCCATTTCCCTCCCTCCCCCCGAATTACCAGAGTATAACTTCCCAACCTGGTAAAGCTGCCCATTTTAAGGGGACAAATAAAATACAACATATACCTACTAAAATTTTTAACAGACCAAATTTAAATGCAAATTTGCTCACATTCTATTCCCACCTCACATTGTATCTCGGTGTAACTAAACACAGGTGTCTAACTTGCAACTGCACCCCTACAGTTATTTTTCAAACAACTGTACTTGTGCTCAAGTAGGGTTATTTACCTGTAAAGAGTAATTTCTCCCTAAAAGTCAGCTACACAAGTGGAAGCGCTGTATTCCATAATTTACATGAATTAAGAAGATACGTGACTATATTTTCATATTATTATTCACAGTGAAACTTTGACACATACTACTGAAAAGATAAATTGCAAGTTTTCAGAAGACAAACCTGATTGTCTTTCATCCTTTTAACATCTTAGCATTAACTCCTTGTTACATGTGGACAATTACATGAAAAAATAATGACAAAGCTCAAATTTTAAAAACAAAGACTAATTTCTTTTTATGTAAAAGGAAACAGAATAAACTACCTGAAAATGACACTTTGTAAGTCGAATGGATACTCAATGATCCCTGTTGTTGGGACTCGAACTCTGAGCACATCTTGCTGAGTTGGCAGGTAGGTGGAATCTGCTATGCGGTCCAAGTCATTAAGATAGCTATTGACAGGGAGAAACAAAAGGAATGCAAGACAGTGACACCATCATCTGACTGAGGAAAAGAGAAAGGAAAACTTCGGAGGGGAAATGGGTTGTGGGGTAGGAAGAAGTGCAACAGAAAAAAAAGAGTATTATTGGTATAAAAGAGGGGACAAAGTATAAAAATGTGCTCCATTCCCTCTTCCTGTACACTCCCACAGCTTCAAGTAAATTCTATAGAAGGGGAGTACAATTATTATTACATTTTCTTTTCAAACAAGTCTGGAAATAGCTTTCACATGTATAGTCACCAAAGATTCAAATTTTTCTTTATATAATTTTAGGCAGTGTAGAGACAAAGAACATTATAAGATGTCTGAGAACTATAAAATTGCAGTTTTATTTGAATATGCAACATACTTCTTAATCATTCTGCAGTGTCTACACACATACATGGATAGACAACCATGAATCACCCAAGGCACAGTGAACTGCTATAGAATAGATCTCTGGCATCTGAAAATCCTGCATTTACACTCAAACTTCTGCTTAAGTTAATAAATAAGCCTGTACTACATGAAATACATGCCAGTTGGTTAGTAAATAACCCCAAATTGCTTAAAATTGTTTGCAAATTTTCATTAACTACAACACAAAAATCTTCTGCTATTGCTTAAGGATGGGTTTCAATCATAAAGCAACGGAGTACTGGAGGTTTTACATAATTCTCATAAAAGAGATGTTTCAAAAAAGGAAGTGTATCAATGTGTGTTATAGCCTGTTTGGGCCTAGGAGCTGGACAAGCAGGGCTCATTCAGCCTGGAGAAGAGAAAGCTCAGGGGAGACCTTGTAGCAGTCTTCCAGTACTTAAAGAGGGCCTATGAGAAATCTGGAGACTTTTTACAAAGGCCTGTAGTGACAGGACATGGGGAATGGTTTTAAACTGAAAGAGGGAGGATTTAGATTAGACATTAGAAAGAAATTCTTCACTATCAGGGAGGTGAGACACTGGAACAGGTCATTCAGAGAAGCTGTGGATGCCCCATCCCTGGAAGTATTGAAGGCCAGGCTGCACAGGGCTTGGAGCAACCTGGTCTAGTGGCAGCTGTCCCTGCCCATGGCAAGAGGGCTGGAACTAGATGATCTGTAAGGTCCCTTCCAACCCAAACTGTCCTATGGTTCTGTGGCATCTCATTGAATTAGTGCACCAACAAGGCTGGGCTCTCCCTATGGTAGGTATCTGAGAGAGACTGCTGCAGGACATGAAGTTCTTGGGCATTTGATTACTTCCCAGCCCAAGAATGACCTATGGTTAGCCACTGAGAAGATAAATTAACCTACAGATAACCATTTACACAACCATTTTGTTGCATTCCTTTGGCAAGCTTCAGTTTTGTTCCCCTATGAAAGCCTGGTGACTGCACCTCTGCACAGCAGGCTTGTTACTAAGATAACCTATAATGCCCATCTGACTGATTTTAGAAAAGCTATAAAACGAAGGGATAGTAGTACAGAGTTAAATCTCACTTGTGTTACTGGAAACCATTAATTGGGCAGATGAGTACTTTTTTGTCCTAACACAAATCACTGACGCCACTAAGTTCCAGAAGTATTAATTTATCCTTAAAAAAACCCTTATCTTTTCCTCACTGTCATTCAGTTCTGCTGAAGTTAGCTCCCTCAAATACTGAATAGCAACCTTTCCCCTCATTTTACCATTACCATTTTACAGAGCCCACACAGTCTGTAGAAGACTCCTTATATATCCTGAAGGAGTCCTATTTCTTCCCCTAGATTTCTTCACTTAGAAATCAAAGAATGTTGGGCTTTCTAAGAATGTCCTGAATTACACACTCAAAGCCAAAATCAAGAAAGCAGTATCAAGACTACTAATAGTACCTCACAGAAAAAAATCCTCAAAATAAAACAAAATCAAATAGCATGCAGAAAACCCTTTAAAATCTTTGTGACATTGACAAATCATAACCAGAATCTACAGTCCGACAAAAGCAATTTAGAATACATCCTGCATTTTTTAGTTTCAAATAATGACATTTAACGCCACTACTTTCCCTCCTAACTTAATAAAAAAATTACTGTATCCATTTATTTAAATAAAAATGTCTCAGTTCTTTGTTGTGCAACCTTACTTTTAAATCTTTTATGATTGCTATTTTCATGCTGTGACCATACCACAAACAGTTAATGAAATTCTTTTTAAGTAGAAAAGAAAAAAATTCTTCCAAGTTTTGATTTGTTGTGGTTTGGTTGTTTTTTATTTTGTTTTTTTAAGCAAAGATACTTCTGTTGAAAAGTACTTGTGCTGCAAATTACATTTTAATGAAGTTTGTGCATTGTTGCTCTGAAACAAAAGAGTAGGAGTTGTCTGCTACTGACTTTAACAGTTCTGAAGATCAGATACACTTTCTGTTACTTTATGAGGATATGTAACTTCACATTCTGCTATCAACTTCAGTGGGATTAAACATGGTTCTGAAAATCAGACTGAAGGCTTTGCCTTCATCAGCAACACAAAGGTCCCTTCAAGATACTCTAAAATCACTAAAAATGCTAACATATTTCTGTTAAAATTATTTGGAATAGTGAAGAAAGACTATTGAAATTGCTCAAATTAATCTAGTTTGTTCGATGGATACAGCCTGGGGTATGGGAAGTCCATAAACTCTCACAGGAAGGCAGCATGGAGTTACTTCCTCCACTGACTTATCTGCAAGCAGGTAGAGAACTTTATAAAGCCAGGGCTTTGTGCAATGTCTCAAGTCTCTGAATTCATATGGGTGAGGAGTGAATGAAAATGAAAATTTTCATTGATTTTTTTTGTATGTCTGCTTATTAAAAAAAAATGATTCACCATTGCTTTAAAGCAAGTACTGAAAAGTATAGTTTGCCTGGGCAAATAAATCCTGTGCATGTGCAAAAAAGTTAAGCATGTAAAAGATACACACTAGGTACTTTAGAATCAGTGCCTAACTCAAAATAGATGCACAAATTCTGCGATTAGATTCTGCAATGCCACTAAATTTTCAGTGCATACTGGAAATGGCTGCATGTGCATTCTTGCAAACCACAAGACTTCTCATAAACATGAACTTCCACAAAAAGACTGCTGCCAACAACTGCCCAAAGCAGGTGTTTCCTCAGCTTAACAACTTCAAAATTTAAAACCACAATTAACAATACAAGTATTGGAAAAACCCTGGCACCGCTCCTGAGAGCCAATCCAGAAGCAGGTAACCACCACCAGAGTTACCATGAGGAGTTCAGCTGTATAGGTAGCAGCAACTTTACAGGCAAGCAGCAACCTTTAGGGGCAAGCCATAAAGGTCTCAACTATAAGGCACGCTGAGCGCCTGCCAAGAAGCCTCTTAACTTTGAGAAGACACACTGTAGCTATATGGCCTCTCACCCAAACATTAACTACTCAGCTAGGCACAAAATAACTAAAGAACAAAAAACAAAAAACAACCCCCCAACAAAAAATCAACAAAAAAACCCAAACAAAAACCCACACAACATAAAACAAACGAACCAACCACAAGAAAACTCCAATACAAAAAAAGAAACCACATACAAAAAAACCACCAGCCCAAACGAGCTAAACCACATAGGCCTGAGCAAATTTTTATATAGTGCAGATTAAGTTTAAAAACTTAATTTTGTAAATTAGCTATGTAAAAATGGATTTTAGTGGCCGCTGAGGTAGTTTTCCCAGGGGTTGCCATAGCGACAGGCAGGCGATGCCTTACTGAGGCAATGAGCATGTAAGGCATTGCTGGCATGGCCCTCTCCTGATGTCAGGAGAACTGCCACCGCCTGCCCAGCAGCATGTTTGTGATTTACATGCTGACCAGAAGCAGAGGAAGCCTTTTGTTTCACAGTCAGCACTGAGACAGAAGCACTTGTTTTTAAGGTATTTCACATCACCTGTGACCTATGACAAGATCCAAGCCTGCAGCCAGCTCCAGGGAAGCTGCCAGGCTATGGAGGTGCTAATAAGGCCCTTGAAAGGGAGCACGTTTCAAAGGTACTGTTTGTGCACGTTTCAAATTAAACAGCACGAGTGGGATCATGGGAGCAGACTGACTGGCTCTATACTTCCCTTTCTCATAGAAAAATCAAGCAGAGAGGTCAGACTCCTAGCCTTAACAAACACACCAGAATTGTTTTAAACAATAACCTTCAAGAGGTTAAATAAAACTCCATCACCATGAACTGGCTACTCAACATTCAGCCTTAATTCACTTCCAAAAGCTACATCTGACAACCAAAACTTATTTGAATTTACCATCCGGGAATGAGGTCTTAAAGCACCTTCAACATGAAAAAACATGTGGCAGGAACTTGAAACATCCTCCACTAGCCATGAGTGACTATTTTCCAGCATCTTTGAGGCCAGATTCTTGCGGCAAGTAATCAGGTGATAAAGTAGGATTTTCTCAATAATGATTCCATAAGAGGGATTTCTGTAACTTCAAACCATTTAGTGGAAAGCCTAATTAATCAAGAGAAGGCAGTATGGCATGGGCAGACAAAGGTAGAAAAGCTACAGCCTTCATCCATCTAACATTTTTTTTCCTTTGAAAGGTTAAAAATTGGATTGTTCTGTTCATCAGTGTTCCTCAACAACTCTTCCCAGACTCAGCAGGCGAAACTGATGTACCAAGACGCTGAATTCACTAGGACTTTAATACACCCTGCGCTTAGAGGCAGTCTGCTTATGAGACCCTGTGAGCACAGACTGTCTTCGAAACCTACTGCTGAAGAGAAGGGCTCTGCCTGGCACCACACCCAGAAAAACTCTCAGAGAAATCGCTAAAACAAAACCAAAAATGGTAGGGGGGTTGGAACTAGATGATGTTAAGGTCCTTTCCAACCCTAACTGTTCTATGATTCTGTGTTGAGACAGAGGTAATTACTTGGCACAGACAAAAGGGTCGATCAGTCTAAAACCAAAAAAGATGACTTGTTACCAACCAGCCAGCAAACAAGACAGTTTCTTGATCTGTATGGGGAGAACGACGGTATAGGAGAAAACAGAGGGGACAAACCTCAAGAAACTACAAACATTTGCTATTTAACATACAGCTCATTGAAAGATTTCAGTGTAACCACAGCTATAAAATCAAGGCTTACCAGCAACACTGCATAAGTAAAAGTTTTCACTGTATTCAACCATGCATAAGACAGATACCACATCGCTAACTTTTTCCAGGTATGATAGTAACCACGAACATTTACATCTTTTCAACCCTAAAGCTTCCAGGTTTAATGCAAAAAAGAAAAAAAATTCTTAAAGTTAGGATAGTTCATAAGCAGCATGACCCTCTACAAAATGTTTTCATGCACATACACACTCTGAAAGTGAAAATAAAATCCCAACCAAATTCTCCAACTACAGCTAATGATGCAGACAAATATTATTTGGCGTATCTCTGTCCTTTGTGGCCTGGCTGTTCTGGAACTGGTTTGGGCTACTCTCCATCCTGTGGTGGGGGCTGATATGGTTTTGGGTAGGTTGTTTGTTTCGCAAAGCTCTTAACTGGCTGATGAGACTACCCCAAAATTTGGCCATGTGCTGGAAAACAAGCTTTGAAAAGGAAAAGCCTTTTTCTACATTTTTTAAAATGCATACTACTTGATTGTCTTTCAACTTCACATTTGCAAAATGTTTAAGCTGCTGTAGCAGGATTTTTCTGACCGCATAGAACTGCTAGAGTAATTGACACAAGTGGCCTCTTTGCTAATGCGCAGCAGTAGCACAGTAAACTGAATCAATTTTCCAAGTACAAACACAAGCAGTAAACCAAACTAAGTGTAAATAACTATTGTCCTCATTTTCAGAACTTCTCTGTAGGTTTGCATTTCTGAGCCTGTACACCATTGGTGAAAAGTTGAGGCAGGTTTACCAGTTTCCAGAACTATCTAATCTTAATGTAAACAGAGTAAACCTACGATCTTTGCAGTGAGGTACGAAGAAGCCTGCACTGTATTATTTTTATCTTTATCCTACTCAAACCCTACCTAGCTGTCTCTCTCAATTTCCTACATGACTAAAGGCCAACCTTAGCAACCGCTACAAACAAGTAAGTAATCAAATAAAAAATGCTTGTGCAATCCCTTCTTAATAGGAAGTACGGTTTAAGAATTATAGAAATATTAAAAGTATGTTCAGTACTGCATGAAAAAAAAAAGGAACCTGGCAGAAATACATAGTGTATACTCCTTTATATAACCCCACTTCCCTTTCTGCATTTCCCTTGTTGTGTTGCATAATCTTCAGGTTTTCTACAAGATGCATAGCTTCTGTATGCAGCAGACATCATCCTATTTTCTTCAGACATTTATTTTATGTTTGGGAACTCTAAGGCATAAGATAGGGTTAGCATGGTTCTGCTGCTAGTACTTGATCTTACCACTGAAACTTTTATTTGCTGTTTTTATCTTACTGCAAAGCTACATAAAAGCAGAATCTACCACTTTGCAACACAAATTGTCCCCAGATACAGCTTTAGAACCTTCAAGTCCATTCTTACAAATGAAGAAAAAAAAAAAAAAAAACAATGAACTGTATTAAAATGTTTATTAAATAACGATGTTCTTATGTATCTTAGAGTATATTCATTCTTGCCCCCAACAAATGACTATTACACAGATATTATATAGGCAATTGTTCATAATTTACTATACCAGTGTGAGCCACAGAGCAGGTCCCAATTTAGAACAGTATTAGTCCTCCAGAAAGGCCCACACAGACCCATGATATCATAAGAATTCCCTACAGCTTTACAAAGTGAAAGAATAAATGTTCTGATCACTAGAGGCAGTACCACCAAATGGAGTAAACTGCTATAGTATAAAAACTTAAAGGTTCATACAGTGATTCTTCCCCTTGTGTGCCCCTAACTACATCCTATTCAGCACACAGTAATTCCACTGAAGTGCACCTGTTTCAGAAGTGGAACATGGAAGCAAAATGCTATCTTTTTTTAGGTATGAAGGAATTAAATTGTTCAGCTGAAGTTACAAAGAACCTTCGAACTCTGATGTAATACCATTATATAAAATTACTTAATGACCAAAACATTACAATTCATGCAATGGTTTCATGAAAGGTGGAACATGAACTTTGATGAGCAGACATCGTTAGGATTCATCTCTGTCTTCCATGTAAAAAATCAGTGATATTCTGAAGACATAAATGTGAACTCTTACATAGGACAACAGTAAGACTGTTGACTCCCCCTTCTTCAGACTTTGAAAAGCCATGGCATAATCAGACTGTTGACTGGTAACCTGTTTACATTTGGGTTAAGGTCCTGACACCCTGTAGAGTACATACTGAATGATTTCATCTCACACAGCTATTACTTAAGGCAATCAGTAGTGTGGTGTTGGTTTATAGCTGTCTCACACAGTGAATAGTATCTTAGAGGGAAGTGGTTTAGTGGTAAGTAGGTGGCTTAGTCATCCCGTAATTTATATGGGAAATGAATAATCTCTGCTTACCTGATGTGCTCTTGACTTTACCACACAGAAATCCAGAAATTGCTTTTAAGAACAACATTAACATCTGAACTCTGGAGCATTCAATTGCAAAGTAAGAGAATGGAATGCATTTGCTGAGCTGCTAAGTGATTCGAATCAACCTCTAGGCTGCAGGAAGTTTTCTTTCTTAGACCCTGCCCTCACATCTTGTGATAAACATACATCTGATGTGATGTATTCTCTCAGGGTACTAGCAGTGGGTGTAAAAACATCAAAAGCACATCCAACAGTGACAAAGCAGGTCAACAGATGACACAAAGTACAGAAACATACAGGCTATATTAAAAAATAGAGTTTAGAAACTATTAAAAAAAACCCCATAAAATACAGAGGAAGAGATTTAGGAAGACAATGTGCTGAAAAAAAAAAGCAATACAGGGAACAGACTGAAAATACTACTGCTATAAAAACACAGCGGGAAACTGCTAGGAAGATGAGACTCTCATGCAAGAAATGCATGAATACCATGTGTGATACTGACACGTGTTTAAAAATACTGACACATTCTCACAAAGTATATTGACATGTGCTCACAAGAGATCTGGCAGACAACAAACCATTTTGGTTTATCCATCAGGTCAGAAAAAATTATCAAGACTCACATCAGTGGGCACAAGGGTGTTTATTCTAGTTTCCTGCCTTGTGAATCTCAGTAGTAACTTTTAAGCATTTTGTTTTCTTGCTTTGTGACAGGAATTAAAGATAGAAAATTCTGTTTGGGTGTTTTCTTACTAAACATACATACCGTATTTTTTGAACAACATTGCTTTAGTTTTTGCTAATTGCTTTTACTGGAAAAAAACCTACCTGCAAGCATAAATATGAGACAGGCCCTTCTAAAGACTTACATACAGTGATTCACAATTCTCATTTAAAACAGATTTTGCAGAAATATGTATTATGAACTATAACAGATTAAAGTTACCGAATCTGCAAAAACTCATGTTAAATTGCCAAACAAGCTGAGCTTGAAAAGTAACCAATTAATTAGTATATTTGCCTTTTGCAAGTCAATGACTGGCAATTTGCTTCTACAGCTTAGTGAATTATTTCCTACTTTTTTTAACAAAAAATATACACATGGTGACAATTCTATTGGAACTGGGTTAAAACTATGGTATTCAGCACAATTTGACCTGAAGTCGCATAAGATGACTATTTCCTACTTTGGAGAGTATGCAATTCTATTTTTATCCTCGAACACACACAGAATACCTATGTGTATTTCAACTTTAAAAACAGCATCACATCTGTTGTGGAGACAAAGTTAGGACCTACGAATTTAAGAAATTCAAAGTATAAGACAAGCTTTGTTTCACCTTCCACTTGTGCTTGCTACACATGTCAGTATGGAAACAATATGAATGTACATTGTCAGTAACTTGTTTCTTAAATTTTCTTTTCACCTTTTATGCGCTCTACAGTTTTTCACTTTATGTTATATTCTATTTGTTTTCTTAACACTAAACAACAAAACACAGTATGGTACCTTTATGGAGAAAGTGAAAATCCGAACAATTAAGAGAGATCCCACTGTGCTTTGCACTATTCTTCACTAAAGCATGCATGCAGAGATGATAAAAGTGATAGGCTGGGAAGCTAACAAGCTCACAGGACAGCAAATTGCATAGAATAACAGGAACCTATGCACAGGGCAAACGTGGCAGAAGAACATGCTTTGGTGACAGCACTGGGGCAAGAGAAGATCTACACCATGTATCTGTTGTTCTCCAGCTGCCTAAATTGCATCAGCAAGATACAAATGAGTTCATCTTGACTAAATCACACATAAAGTCTTGTGGTAGGCCAGAACCCTCAGACTACTCTGCACATAAATGTCATCCCAGACCTCTGATTTCCAGCTTGCATTTGTGAGTGTATGTCAAAGGTCAGTAAGGGCTTGAACAGGTGAAACAAAAGCAAACAAAACCATCGGTAACTAACCATCCCTAGTTAGAATGTTCAGATGATCACAGAGTGACATCCCGTAAAAAAAACACAGACGTAATCCTGAACTAGATGTACTCCTCTCCTTAAAAGTATCCTCTAAAAACAATTTAGTAAGTGTATATTCAGGTATGTTTGTGCTGCATATGCATACAAACATGTACACAGATATATAGTATAAGAACCTAAAAGGTAAAAATTTCTTTGTTAGAAAGAGAATGATGCATAGTTTTTTTGTAGCCACCATGTACTTACTATTTAGTTGAATCTGACAACTGATACTCCCGTCGTCTATCATAACACTCCTGAATTCCAGGGTCACTCCATAAGCTTCTTATTGCATCTACATAAGGATTCTCAAAAGTTGACACCTTCTCTACATCGACTTCTCGAACTAACTGTGCATGAGCCTAATTCAAAACAAACAAAACAGTAAAATTTATTTCGTTTTCTATGTTTGCAGATAGCTCATATATAGTGAATGGGATTAACAGGACCAATTTTTCATACTGGCCATAGCACCAACATGTACATCCAATTTGAAAAAACAGGTACCACAAAGAAGGATGTGAAGACGGAGAAAAAGACAGCCTCAGTTCCTGAAATACACTGAAACAGAAAAAAACCCTTACTTTTTAATGTGAAGTATATAGATCCCAACATGCATCAGCATATTATTTACTTTTCATGCTAAAAGACACTGTTAAACAAAATACCTAACATCCATCCTACCAACGAAACCACCTACTAGTGACGGAACCTCAGACACTTGAACAACGTAAATATAGAAAAGACAGTAAACTTCCAAAATATTCAAAGATGGGTATTTTAATAAAATCTGTAACCATGCGAATGAACTTAGTGATGATGTAGAAAGAAAACATTATTGTTGGCTTATCGGGGAAGACCTTAAAGACAATGGTGAATGAATGAGAATAAATAAGAGTACTGAGTAAATTACAAATCAGAGACAAACAGTGTTAAATATGGTATTATGACAGAAAGTAAAGTAATAAACTTGGGTTTTAAATAAAACATGGGTCCTTATTTCACACTATGCTTAACCTAATCCAATAATATTTACATGAGGTACATGAAACTTTCACGTTAAAATTTCTATTTAATTAGGATAATTTTGAAGAAAGTTTTAATTTTTAAATTTTTAGGTACAATCTTAAGAGTATATAAAACATGCTTTTTAAATGATGACTAGTTAACCAGCATGACAGATTTAGAATCTGGTGGTAGATAACAGAATGGAAAGGAGAGAAGGAATCTGCTTTTCAGAAAAATTGATAAGAAGTTCTTAATGTTACCAGATATGCAACTAAAGTTACCATTGAAGAAGAAAAGCAGGATTATTAGAAATTGTCTCTAGTTTCAATCTGCACTATAAATGATAGAGCTTCTTGGAAAGTAACATCTAAAATTGGGGGTTGCTAATAGGAAATAATCCCTAACAAGTCCATCATCTTTTAAATACCTAGAATATTGGTAAAGCCTATGGAATCAGAACTACCAAAGAAATACAGCAAAATTATTTCCAATTTGTCCTGGCAGTACTATGTACAGTATTGGTAACAAATACATGAGCATATGTATCTGTCTAGAAACACACAACTATGCAAACATACATATGCATGCAGAGAAGACAGCAAATGAAAACTTGGTCAAGGAAATAAACTTGAGGGATTGAAGTCTCATACCCAGTCTTTGAGGTGATGACATAAACCTCTTTCTATTTTAATTTAGGTAAAAATATATTGAAAGACTGTTGTTATCTTATAATAAATTCATCCTCTGTTTACAAGCATACAATCCTCACCCCTTTTTTGACAATCTAGGAGAATGATGCTACTGCTCATTGCTTAACAAAGTACTATGCTGCAATAGTTGTTTACTCAAGAAGACATAAACCCCCCCAAGTTCAACATGAAAAATGTGCGTCTCAGGGGTAAATAGAACATACGTTCTCCATTATCAGAGCCCAAATTTCCAAAGTCCTAACCAAGCATGCTTTCTTTCAGATCATGCCCATGCATACCCAAAATGTCTGACAAATCATGAAGAGTCACTACCTTCTCACAGCAAGTAACAAGAAATGGTACTCTACTAAGTAAACACAAGCCCAATGTTCTTGTGAAACAGGGTAATTCTTTAGTTATCTTCTATCTTATCAAGCTTAGTTCTGTATTCTGTTGCCCTTAATACTTCCTAAAGAATGATGCCCTGAATATTTTCCCACAGCTTGTGACAAACTGATAATATATTTACGCATTTGTTTTTGTCCTGAACACTGAAATTACAGCTAAGTGATATCAAAATGCTAACAGAGCCAAAAGACTAACTTATTATTCAAAAGCTTTCATTTTATATCTGTCATAACTTAAGTATTTCTCCAACGGTTCCCTAAGCATTCTATAACAGGTGCTCAAGTATTCTACCTTGGTAGATGACAAGATCTTAAAGGTAATTGCTTTATTCCAGTTACCTATCTCGACTTAATACTACATAGTTGTCCCAGATCTTGCATTAGTTTATCAGTTCTGTATGTTCTGCCATACAATTAATATGACTTTGCACTGTATGACAAAACTCACAAAATAAACTATGATATATGCCAAGAAGCTGCATTCATCAAAAAATTGATTCACCTTTTTAAAAACAAACAGCATTTCTTCAGTGCTTCTGCTTCCCTAGGGTTTTCTTGGACAGACTCAATGACCACTTGAGCCCTACCAATATACTGCTCTTCATATCAGTGCTGCTTCTCTTAAAAAAGTAACACCCCTTCATATAGATTTTAAATCTTTATTAATCTTTAGCTATGCCTTCTTGTTCCCAGAGGTACTACACTTGCCTGTAGACAACAATTTTTCTTTCTTCCAGAGTCTTTGCAAGGCAACATCTTTTGCTTTCAGTTTCTGGTGGCAGAGACAAAGACGAAAATATAGGAACTCATCTATTGGCTTTATTTTTCTCTCCATTTGCCCTGATACAAATCGGAAGTAATTCTACTGAAACCTTTTGAGAGGGAGATGCATAAATTTAACGTAGAAGAAGAATCCATAATGTACGACGTGTGGTGTTGCTATTGCTAATTACTGAAGCTAGTTTCCTAGTTAATATAAATAACAAATTTGGAACTTAACTTTGGATATTAGCACTCAAACATGGCAAAAAAAAAAAAAAACAAAAAAAAACAAAACTAAGACTCTGAGAAGATACCAAAACAGCTATAGCTTTTCTTTTTTCATTCCCCTCACGAAACTCCTGCCAGTGTTAAAAACTAATTCTGAGCTTTGCTGGCATTATTAATACAGTTTTATGCTGGTGTTTCTGGAAATATTCTTCTGGCTACAACCCATTAGTGTAAGTACACATTTTTTTCAATCTCTAGGCTTCATCAGTTTTCTTATCTTCTTAATAAAACACAGCTTTCTTGACAGCTCTGATGTTTCTTAGGGACTAACTGGGCTAGCCGATGGGACTGAGCCTGTATTCTCTATGCGTGTGCATGAACCATTTTGAGCCTTATCACAGTGGTCATAATCAATGTAGCAAGCGCAGGAAAAGGTTTGTATTTTCATACTCTTTTTGATATAGCCTCTGTAATTTTCCTAAATCAGCACTCCAACCTACCAGAATTATTTATATAAGGGAGGACCAGGCAGAAATACTTGGCCTATTTCAAAACGAATTCCTCTGAGATCTTAAATCCACAGGAGAAAGCAATATGCTTGAGACACAGCAAGCAAGGTTACTTTGTATCAATGTTTTCTCTAGCTGATTTTAAGATGCTTTTTTGCTGTTGTTTTTGGTTTTTGTTTAGTAGGACTCAGAGAAAGCTTGGGAAGTAGCTAAATAAATAAGAAATTTATTTGTATCCTGCCATCAAAACCATGAATTTTCTTGCTGTCAAGAAAGACAAGTGTTAAGTCACTCCAACAGGGCTGTGACCAGGACATTCAAGCAAGCTTTTACTGAGAATTTTCTCAGAATTTCTATATAGATAATAAAAAAGGCTTCTGAAACTTACATTTTAAGGGTCATGTTATCAATATAGCCCCTCTTGAAAAAAAGCTGGATTACTTCTTTTGCTGTTAACACAGCATGAGAAATACAATGAGAAGCAACTTCTTGTCACCCTAAGCAGATTCTCTTGCAAGTGTTAAGAGACATGAGTCATGTCAAAGGAGAAGACAGGTGTGGTTCAGTGTACAATTTAAATACAGAATCCACATCTTCATAAATGTACTTTGTTACAGTTATCCTACTATTCTATACTGAAGTTTCCAATCCTCTTTTTATATATGAAAGGTTTTGATAGCAATAATGGGTTTTTTTTTATGTTAAGACAGAAGAGCAGAAAGATGTTACCTGATCATCTGATATCAGTCCTACCTGATAACTTATTCACCAGTGTCAGTAACTGTTAGAAAGTTAGCTGAGTTAGAAAATTTAAGTATATAAAGTTAGTTTTCCTGTATAAAACATGAGATGCCCTCCTATGACATGGAATATATACATTGTTTACATAAGGAAAAGAAAGCTATGGTACGGTGCAACTAAAGCAGTGCATTGCTGTCCTGGGTTCAGCAGTAGCAGTCATTTTTCTCCTTCTTAGCAGCTGGTGCAGTGCTGTGTTTTTGATTTTGGCCT
>WYDI02030302.1:0-12008 GCA_009867235.2 Psittacus erithacus
GCATTCTTTCGATTCTCCTCCCCATCCCCCCGGGACTGGGGGGGGGTGGGGGGAAGGACAGGTTGTGGGGGGAAAACGGGCAGGCTACATGCTTTGTCTGGTTTGCGATTAAGCTTAAACCACAACAGACCTTACGTCCCAAGATCTTACCTGATTCTGGATCACGAACTAGCACTGGTGCTTTAACTTGAGCCTGAAATGAAGTGCTCACACTGAAATGTCAAACGACTGGGGGGTTAGCATCTAGTAAAGAGCAGTTCAAAAAGTTAAAGACATATAAAGCCTTCTGTAATCTTTCCTCAGGGGTAACCATCCCTACTCCCCCTTTTTGTTGTTGTAACAGACGTTTTAAGGACTGATGAGATCGTTCAATTAAGGATTGGCCTGTGGAGGAATGTGGAATACCAGTAGTGTGTCTTTGGTTCCTTTACTAATTTCGTCGCTTAAGGCCTTCCCTATATGCTCCCATCCTGAAACCTCGAACGAAGCCTGGACTGAGGGAAGAAAGCCACAATTCTGGGACCACTGTAACAGCCTCTGTAAGGCGGCATTATCTTGCAGCTCTCTCTTAGTCAGAATTAGGTGGAGGAGCTTCATTATCGCCTGTTCCTTAATGACTGGAAAAGATAAAGTTTCCCACTGTGGCGGTCGATGGCCCCGGGCAGGGTAGATTACCGGGGCTACAATAGTGTCCGCAATAGCCAATTCCCCTTCTTTTAAAGCCTCCTGTTTAATACTGGCCCAGATCCCACATCTGTCATGTGGATCGGGAGGAAATGAATCCGGTTCCTGATCTGAGTCTACAGGTCCCTGGTCAAAGGGATTGTTTTCTGGGGGGCAGCTTACTGTCCCCATTTTCACCGGCTTAGGGGGTAAAAGAGGTGCTGACGGAGTAGCTCTTTCTTCCCGAAACTCCGCGCCGGATTCAGCAGCTTTAAGAGTCTCAAATATGACTTGCCATAGCGAGAGCATATGGTGTGTTTCAGTTTTTCCTGTAGTAGCCGCATCCCAGAGTTTTACCCCAACTGCATCCCAAAGATCTTTTGTGAAAATATTAACCTCATTCACATCAGGCATAGTCTCTTTAGCCCATTTAAGGGTAGTTTTGAGATCATGGGTTGCAAATTCTTTCCCATGCTTCCGTAAGAGAGCCTTCATGGCCTCATATACGTCTCTTTCTGGGGGAGACATCTGATTCTCCATGTTTCCCACAGCTCACCTCACTCCTCCAGAGGGATTGTAGACTAGCCAATTCTGCTTCCTTTCAGCAGACGTTCCAGTTGTTCTGTGGGACTTGCAGCCTGCTGCACAGTTAGGCAGTTGCTTCTGACACCCCGACGGGTCCCGGCATCATGTCGGGGTCACCTGCATGTTGACGCTATGGAAGACATGGGTGCCCTCCAACCAGGGCTCCCCTCACCTGCTAGGATCCCTAGAAATTGGCATTTAACTATCATTGACCTTAAAGATTGCTTTTTTAACATTCCACTGCATCCAGAGGATGCACCAAAATTTGCTTTTTCAGTTCCAAGCGTCAACATGCAGGCTCCATTACAGAGATACCACTGGGTTGCTCTGCCACAAGGAATGAAGAACAGTCCTACAATTTGTCAATGGTATGTAGCTAAAGTGTTCAGCCCTATTAGAGAAACCATGCCTAATGTTTTGCTGTATCATTACATGGATGATATCCTGGTGGCTGCACAACACCATGAGATCATGGAGGAAGCCGTAGCCCTTGTCACAGATGCTGTTAATTCGGTGGGACTTTGTGTTGCACTGGAAAAAATTCAGACAGTACCCCCTTAGAAATATTTGGGGTGGTGTAGACCAATCTATTATGCCACAATCTTTGCAGATAACAGCGAATGTAAGAAATTTACATGATGTGCAGAGACTGCTAGGGACCATCAGTTGGGTTCGGTCACTATTGGGGATCTGAAATGCAGACTTAGGACCTCTATTTGAGTTACTCAAAGGAGACACGAACTTGTGTTCACCTCGGACCCTTGGCCCTGAGGCTCTTAATTCTCTGCAAAAGGTTGCCTCAGCAATCATCCATAGACAAGCATCTCGATGGGCTCCTGAACTTTCTTTCAACTTGATTATTTTAAATCCTGCCCGGCAACCACATGCTCTGATCTTTCAATGGGACTGTCAACAATCAGATCCATTACTGATCATTGAATGGATCTTTTTACCTAATCAGTCTACAAAAAACTTCTCGACACAGCATGAAATGTTTGCTTTGTTAATAATGAAAGCCAGACAACGTTTGCTGACATTATCTGTCATGGACTTTGTGTGTATTTGCTTACCTGTAACGTTAGCCTATTTACAGTGGCTACACCAGCAGTCAGATACCTTCGCCATAGCATTGGCTGATTGCACAGGCCAGCTCACATTTCATCCACCATCACATAAACTGTTCAACTTAGACTTCCACCTAGTGGCCAAACCGAAAAGGAGTGACCAGCCTTTGGAGGCCCTCACAGTCTTTACAGACGGATCTGGAAAATCACATAAATCAGTCATTTTGTGGTGGGATGATGAAGCTGCACAATGGAATTCCGATATAGCCACTGTCTCCGGCTCTCCACAGATAGTGGAACTTGCAGCAGTTGTCAGAGTTTTTCAGAAATGGACTGAACCCCTTAACATAGTTACTGATTCTGCTTATGTTACTGGGATTGTTGAGAGAGCAGAGGCTTCACTTTTACGTTATGTTTCACATGTTCAGTTGTTTACCCTGTTACAGGAACTTATTTTTCTCCTGAGCTCTCGCTCTCACCCTTACTTTGTTATGCATGTTCGTTCTCATACCTCTCTACCAGGTTTCATTGCAGAAGGAAACCGGCAAGCTGACCTCCTGACGCTATCGGTACAAGTCTTGCCAGACCAGATTGCACAGGCCAAGTTGAGCCACTCCTTTTTTCACCAAAATGCAGGTGGTTTGAGATGACAATTTGGCCTAACCTCCCAACAGGCATCAAACATCATTGCTACCTGCCCTGACTGTCAGTGTGTCTCTTTCCCATCAGCTGTGGGAGAAGTCAATCCTAGGGGACTTCAGAGTCTCCAATTGTGGCAAATGGATGTCACACACTACTCTGAATTTGGGCAGTTTAAATATATTCATTCTTCTATTGATACCTTTTCAGGTGCTTTGTTTGCTTCCTGCCATAAAGGGGAAACAGCGTGTGATGTTCGCAGACATTTAATGCGTGCCTTTGCTACTTTAGGTGTGCCTTCTCAGATAAAAACAGATAACAGTCCAGCCCTAGATGATCTTAAGGTCCTTACCAACCCTAACTATTCTATGATTCTATAATCTGTCAGCCGTATTGAAGGATGGGTAGAGTTGAGACATCAAAGAGGAGTGAAGCAAATAGTAAGTATGATGTAAGAATTTTTCTTTTAAGTGTAGGAAGTAAAAGCCTCCCCAGACTAAAAGCCATTCCACTTACACTAAGAAATATTGTATTTTGCATATGTGTGAAGTGCCAATTGTTATGTCAATTACAGAAACAACCTCTAAGCATCTCTTAGTATGGCCTAAGGTTTTCTTATGTATACCCTCAAACTTTTGCGGTAACTGTTGGGATGTTTTTCCTGGTGAAGCTACAAATACATTTATGTAATTTTTAGTGTCACTTCTATGTGCAGCAAGTTACATATAGTTGGTTTTAATCTGCATTTACTTTCCTGCAAGAATTTATCTATTTGTGTGCAAATATATCATCTCCTGTCACTTTTCACTAGAAAATCTTAGTTTTTATTTGTTTTGCTGAATGATTAAGAAGAATGGTTTCTTTCTCCAGGCAGAATATCCATTGCTCAGTCAATTTGCTTTTAGCTGGACAAGCAGCCTTTGAAGGAAGTGAAATTACAAACTGGGGAGAGAATTTCAGAAAGGTAAGGTATTGGATTATATGTAGGTTATTGGCTGTATGACAATACACATTTCAGCTGTAAAGAACTTCATATCCCAGAATTAGCTGTCCTGTCTACAAGATGTCAAAGTATTTCTGACCTAGTAGAAAGCATGAGTCAAAGAAATAAAATATTTGAAGTACTGGAGTAGCTGAGATTTTGGGGCAATAATTTTAGTGGATAAGGTTTTGAATGTGGTAATGATTTACTTTCAGAATCGCAGTGTATCATGGCACAGATGAAATGAACAGAGCAGTTTGAGTTGGATTGCTCTCTGAATACGGGAAGAGAGAGTAGAGCCATCTCCATATGGGTTTGTTGTCTCTAGAAGCCATTCCTATTTTAACTTAAAAGAGCCTCAATGTGAAAATCTTAATGTCATCCTGCAGAAGACCACTATAGGATGGGATTTCTGGAAAGAGTTTAGGACCTTCATTAAAATTGTCTGATGCTGTTCTACTTTTATTATATTAAATGTTGCTCTATTAGATTAAGTAAAATAATAATAGCAATTATTTTTCTTTAAATATAATTGATTTTAGGATTTGTAGAATAAGTCCTAAGTCTGTGAATGTATTCTACAAATGAGAAACTGAAAAAGGTTTAAGATGTTAAGTAAATGCATATATGAAAATATGTATTTCATAAGCAGATAAAATATTGTTCTGGGAATTAGATAGAAATCTGCAGTGCCATTTTAAGAATTTCTCAGAGAAGCACTAAACATGAAAAATTCCAGGAGATTAGAGCAATATGTCTCTGAGTCGTACTAGTTGTAATCATGATAATTATCATGTGCATTAACTATATCACTATTCTCAGTTATGTAATTGTAGCAGAACTGTAACAGAAAGAAAAGTGAATATACTTAATTTCCAAATGATCTGCTATGCTTTACTAGTGGCTTCAGCTTTGAAATAGCTAAGTCTTTTTAAAAATATAAATATGTATCTTTGAACCTGAAAAGACAAAATTCTTTTAAATCTTTATATAGGTCATAAATATGCACATAACCACCCTGTGAAGGCATAGAAGGTAAAATGGATTTAGGCTGGAATCAGACAAAGAAACAGAATGAGACAAAGTAGAATTAGGCTTGTCCTCTGCCGAATTGGTAGATACTGATGTGCATGTTCAAAATAAATCTGGGCTCCAGTGCTTTGCTGAATTTGATCTTGGTATGTGGTCTGAGATACTGAACTATGTGTGAAGTGATGTCTGCCTGAAATACTTGTCCAGTGTTTAGGACAACCCCTCAGCGAGCTCATTACACTTTTAGTTTCATGATGGTAATGAGCAACAGGTAGGGGTAGACTCACCACTGTTGCTTTCATGGAAAGCTTTTAAAGATTCTTATTTGTTTTGTAGAAAACCAATCCTATTTCAGATAAATTCATTTATTTCTAATGCATAAATCTCAGATGCGTTCCACTGATGAAACAGTTTCAGTCAATTTCTTTATTTTTCTTAAAGTCCATTACAGTTCTCATTTAAACATTGTGGCAGATGATTCATAATTACTTCAATTTCATGAGTATTCATTCTTTACCTTGCCTAGAATTACAATGAAACTTCTGCTTTTTTTCTATTAAGGATAAATTAATTTTCCCCTAGATTAGGTGCATTAACTTTTAAGTCATTTAATATAGTTGCTTTTGTATATTTAGGAACAGCTTCCATGATTCAATTTCTTAGACAAGGCTAGTGACTGTAGTATTAATTTATTCTACATATTGTATTTTCCCTAAAAATTTCTCCTATTGGTCTTTCGATAGCAAGTAACAAATTAGAGATGGATAGATTTTGATTTATCTCTTTATTTCTATTTGTTATAGGAGAAAGAAACTGAAAAATATCTGTGGCTCACTGTCAATTTATTCAGGCAGTGAACAATTTAACAGGGTTAAAATCCCTCCTTAAGCAGTTAATATATAATAACTAGTGCAGACCTGTAAATGGAAATCTGAAGACCTGCAACCCTCTACCTGCAGGTGATTCCCTTTTTGCTTAAGAAAAAGAAAGAAAAGAAAAAAAAGGTATTTTTTGCAGATTGTTAGGGTCCAAAACTGTACTCTCTGTTTACTTTCACATGGACTTCTCAACATGGCTGCAGTTTCTGCCTGGATCTTCTTGCTGCCTTACCAGTAGCAGCTTAAGGTATTCACAGAAATGGCTTCAGTGTGACTCTTGTACTTCCTTGTTCTTGACTGCTCCTAACATCTCCATGGCCTAGGCAGTATTCTCTTGAGCACTGAAACATAAAGACCAAATAAAGCATATTTGTAAACTTGAATTGATCATTACTAGAAACTTCTACCAAGATAGGAAAATGTAGAGAAATGTTGCTCCATGCTGAAAGACATGTGGTATGGAACTGACTGCAAAAATTATTTTGTCCAAGGTAGGGCTGAAGCTATCCAGGTGCTCATTAAAAATATTTTAATGACAGCAGCCTCATCAGGCACAATTAGATCTCACCAATGCCATCGCATTACATTTGTCACATTCCCCTCTAACCCCTCACTTTGCCTCTTGCCATAGGAACATTATAGAGGGAAAATATACTTAGCAAACTTAAAGCTGCATCTGCAATACCAGTCTCCATAAAAACATTCTCTGCTTAAAACCAAATGAGTTTTAGGACCCTTTAAAATGATTGTGTCTCTTTCTGTAATCTAAAACCTGCAAATCTAAGGATACAAAACTTCATTGTATTTCATTCTCTATTTCCCTATTCCTCTCTGGGAGAGAGTCTGCTTTATTTCCTGCTTTCTTGCTTCTCTTCCTTGCCATGATTTAGGCTTATTGGAGTATGAATCTCCTTGCTGTAGACTAATCAGACTGTACAGACATGTCCTGTATACAAAGGGCTGGAGTGCTCCCACTCTACCTAATGATCTACCACACTTACTCTTGGCCTCATACTCTGTTCTCACTGCTGTCAGACTCTCCAGCCTGGGGAATTGCAATAGAATGTTGTCTAGCTCAGAATCAAGATTTCCCCACAAGGCAATAGGAATGCATCAGGGTTGGTTCTTGGAGCTGAAGTCGGAAGTCAAGGCTAGATAGGAAGGATGCAGGTTTAAATATAACCTTACAATCCCTTTTGTGACTGATGCAGATAGCCAAATGCAGAAGGATTAGGGAATACACGTGATTTCTTCAACAGTGCATATACACAGAAAAGGACATGAAGTTATGTAGAAGGTAGAATAATGATTTTGAGTATTTGTAAGCAGAGCGTACTTGCTTCCAGCCTGGCCATGGCCTCACCATCAGATGTTCTATTCATTTCATTAGAGCTGATGGAATGAGGACATTACTTTATGCAGATAAAGACTGATTATTTGGATCTTCAGAGTCAGCTTGAATTTGGTTTTGAATCTCCACTGGCAAGCATGCTTCAGCAACTCTAGTATATCTCTTTCTTTCAAATCTTTCATTTTTAAGAGTTATTCTTTCAAGTAGATATATTTCACCCATCATGCCTTTTTTATACATTTTAAGGGGTATTTTTCTTACAGATACTCTCAGTCAGATTGTCACAGGTGGCTTTTGACACTGAGCTAGATACTCACAAGACCTTGAATTCTCTAATGACAGTGGTGTTTCTCAGCTAGCAAATTGGCGGTGCTAAAAGAACAGATATTTCTGTGTCAGTTGTAACTTCAGTTCCCAGATCTGTAAGTACAGTGGAAACTCATAAATAAAAACCAAAAGAACACACAGGGCTTTGAACCACTGCAAGATTTCTCAATTGGCTAGAGTGTAGCTACACTGAACTTATAAATTCATAGGAACAATTTAGACATCCCAATATCTCAGAATGATGTGCTGTACATGGCACTTCAATGTACCAGAAATCCCTGAAATTACATTTGCTGAGGAATTTAGGTCACTGCAGTAATGAGAAGTTCATTGTACCCTGGTACATTTTAGTAATGATCAATATACAGTATCTAACCAACAGAATGACTGAGACTGGAAGTGACTTCTGGAGGTCATCTGGTGAAGCAGGGCCACCTAGGCCATGGGTTGCCAGGACTGTATCCAAATGTTTTTTGTGTATCTTCAAGGAGGGAGACTTCACAAACTCCCTGAGCAACCTGTGTCAATGCTCAGCCACCCTCACAGTAAAAAACACAAAACCATAGTATTTCCTGATCTTCACATGTGACCTACTATGTTTCAAGTGGTGCTCATTGCCTCTGGTCCTGTCACTGGGTACCACTGAAAAAAGCCTGGCTTCATCCTCTTTGCACCCTCCCTTTAAGTATTTGTACACATTGATGAGATGTCTCCTGAGCCTTCTCTTCTTCAGGCTGAACAGTCCTAGCTCTCTCGGCCTTTCCTTACAATAGATATACCTTCATCATCTTTGTGGTCCTTTTTTGCACCCTTTCCAGTATCATAGAATCTTAGAAGATCTCTAGTTGGAAGGGACTCATAAGCGTCATCGAGTCCAACTCTCAGTAACCCCATCTCTTTCTTGCACTGGGGAGCCCAGAACTGGACCCAGTACTTAGGCGAGGCCTCACCAATACTGAGTAGTGTTACACCTCACCCCACTCAGTCTGCTGGCAACACTCATCATCAATGCATCTCAGGATACTGTCAGCCTTCTTGGCTTTGAGGGCACATTGCTGGCTCCTTTTCAGCTGTGTCCACCATGAACCCCAGATCATTTACTGCAAAACTGCTTTGCAGCTGAGTGCCCCCTCAGCATGTACTGTGCATGGGGTTGTCCATTTCCAGGTGCAGGACTTTGCACTTCTTGTTGAATTTCATGAAGTACCTGCCAGCCCATTTCTTCAGCCTGTTGAGGTCCCTCTGGATGGTGGCACAACCCTCTCATATATCAGCCACCCCTTCTAGTTTTACATCATCAATAAACCTTCTACTTCTAAAGTAAAGTCTGCCTCATCATCTAGATAATTAATGAAGATGTTCAATGGGATCAGACCCAGTATTGACCCCTGGGATACACTGTTAGTTACTGGCCTCCAAATAGAATTCATGCCACTGATCATCACCCTGTAGGCCCAGACATTCAGTCAGTTTTCAATCTGCCTTGCTCTGTATGAGCTCATCCAGCCCATGCTTCATCTGCTTTTCTGTGTGGATGTAATGGGAGACAGTGTCAGAAGCCTTACTGAAGCTAAGGTAGATAATGTCCACAACTCTCCCTTTAGCTACCATGTCAGTTATTGCAGTAGAAGGTTATCAGATTGCTCAAGCATAAACGGGTGTTATTGCCCAGACAATTGCGTTTCCAGCAGGCAGAATTACAGGCAGCATGTATAAGAATGGATTTAGGAACCTGTCACAAAAGGCTGAGATAAGATGTGACTCTGGCCTCCTGTTTTTGAATAAAGTTAAATTTAATGGGTGCCACTTATTCCATATTAAGGGTTGTGTATTTTTTTCTTGATATCAATAATACTTAGATCAAGATGGTCTTTTCTTGAAAAAAAAATAACGAAAGGAGAAAATACCTTTCTTATCTAATTCAAACATTCACATATGTTGTAGGATATCACAACAGAGGGGTTAAGCATCTGTTTTCTTAAATTGTTGTAGATTTTTTGACCATGAAAGCTTTAGAAGCTCTTCTTGTTTGGGATATTTTGCTTTGGTTAAGCAGTCAGCTACTGGTCTGAAGAGATAACAGTTCTGCAATTGGAAATAAGGCCATTTGAAATACTTGGATACTTATCTCAGTTCGAATGAATATTTAAAGGTTTTATATGAAATAGACAACAACAAGAGAGAGAAGATCCTTAAATATTCATCAGAATAGGGAGTAGGGTTTGAGTCTCTCTGGTGAATGCCCTAACAACTGGTCTGCAGAATTCTCTTTTTGGCTTCTCTATTGCTTCTTGAGTAGCTAAGTGTTTCTTAAAAACCAGAACAGCTTCATAGGCAGTCCACAAGAGAGCTTTTCCTCAGTGCATCACACAGACTCATAATTAAGCACAGACCTAAATTCAGACTTCTGCTACATATCAAGCAGAAAAAGTAATTAGTATGTTGGCCCCCTATGTACCAGGTGAAGACTTAAATAGTTAAGTTTCTGAATGTGAAAGGAGGTTTGTCTTTGTCAGGTGGGTTAATATGTGATTTGAACTGTGGTACTCTGCTATGCATCCCATAGAACCTGAGGAATTACGAAGTTCTACTCTGTGGCTGACGTATTGATAATACTGGGACTTAAAAAGGAAAAGACATAGTAGATTTTAAAAAGCCAGGTTTCCTAAATGATGGGTTTTAGAACACAAAGTAGTTTTGAGCCCTTATGCCCTTCTTGGAAATCTGTCCCTAACATGTCAGGTATCTGTATCTGAAAGCTTTCTTAAAATAAAAGTAGAGCGTTAGATCACTTTCATCTTTTTCGGGGGGTGAGGGAAAGGGATCAAAGGAAGTACAAGACATTTTTTCCTGTTAGTGACATGTTTTTCATATTTTTAGAAGAACTTTTATATCATAATTGCTCATTAAAACACTGCCTAGGACACAGAGCCCTTCCTGCAGTTTTCTCTTTTTTTCAGGTGTGTACCTAATCACTGTGGGCATCTGAGCAGAGTGATAAACAGAAACTATCTGTATGTTTTAAAAAAAGAGTGGTGACACTGAATAGAAAATGAAATGTCAAATTGACTCAGCTCTTCTTTCTTGAAATGGAGCTTTTTACAGTCACATTAGTCAAGACATCATTGATTACAAGAGTTCTTTTAAAATTTGTTAAAAGCTCACACTTAACAGACGATTTGATTGAATATCGCTGGCACAAAAGCACAAATCCTTCTCACTAGCAGCAAGCAAATTACCTTAAAGCTTCTGTAAAAAGCAAGGGAGAGAAAAAGTAAAGGAAAATAGCAACATTTTAAATGTTATGCTGTGCATAGCTACTGTTTGGCAGGGGTGTGGAAATCAACATCTTTAAGTAACATATATAGCCAACTCTTACATCTGTACTTACAATTTCGCTCCCTTCATAAGCTTTTAGTGCATTTATCTTCATTCATATTGTCTTTGGTTAAATTGCAGGCTGTGTGGGTCAGGGCCAAAGTCGCATATTTGCCTGTGAAGTATGAAGCAGAAGTTGGCTTCTACGTGAATTGACTTGAATTATAGTGTGCCCCTTATAGGTAATGTCTTTCATCCAAGACAGAATATTGACGCCAGTTCTTGGCTTTTACACAGACTGGTTAAGCAGAATTTCTCATGTCAGTGAAAGTTTCACATGAGTAAACGTGAAATGAAGATTTGATAAATAAAATTATTCTTCTGTGTTCTGAATCCATTTCCTTCTTATACTCTTGTGCCCAGGAAGATATGATGAAAGGAGTAGTAAAATTAAGTGTTCCTTATATTACTGTAATAAATTCCACATACACCTAAGCTTGTGTTTGAGGGAATAAAAAAGAATCTGTCAAGAAATAATACCACCTTTGTGTGTGTGTGTGTTTTATTTCAGTTGCTAAAAAAATGGTCTTGTACAGAGAGATTTATGAAAACAGTGTTCTGGAAAGAAAAAAGGAAGGTGGAGGTTTTCTTTTGCCTTTTTCATAGAGAACAATTGTCTCCTTATGCTCAGGAGGAGCTGACAGCATAACACCATTCTGCTTTGTATAAATATTTGTTTATTTTTTAACAGATTATATTCCATATGAATGATACAGCAGTATTTGGTTTATACTAAAAACCCCCAAACATTTTCATTTTGGTGGTGCAAAATTGAAAATGTGGCTGTTAACAAACCAAAATGGTAAACCAAGAGCAAAGGAAAAACATTTGTGTCTAGAAACTACAGTGCTTCCAGATCCTCTGAAATATTTGGGCAATGTAGTCCCCTGGCATAATCATTTTTGTGCATTGTTTAGGATCAAAGTTATGGTTTTCTCTTCAGGTCTTCTGATAGCCTCTCCTTAATTATTGTGGGGTGGCCTGGGACTCTTGTTTTCTGTCCCTCCTCACCCATCTGTTCTGGGTTCAGCAGTAGCAGTCACTTTTCTCCTTCTTAGTAGCTGGTGCAGTGCTGTGTTTTTGACTTTCAGCCTGGGAACAGCACTGAT
>WYDI02030302.1:12108-45586 GCA_009867235.2 Psittacus erithacus
GCATTCATTGTTTCAGATTAATAGTCACTCGTCACAATGCTGATTTATTGGCTCTCAAAGTTGTTGCTCTTGATCTCTGAATTTCAGCATGTCATGCCTTGCTTACAGACGGTATTTGCTGTCTTAGTGTTTATCAGATGGGGGGCTTGGGCTAAGGTTCTTGTTTCATTGTACTTCATGGTTATGAATTGTAAGTGTAGGGGCTGTGTGCACAGCCAAGAAGATGTGGCCAGGACAACCTGTGTCTTGCAAATTCAGGCTGAACTGGAACACTGAATGCAGGAGAGGGTACTGTATGCTGCTTACTGACCTGGGAGCCGGGAGCATTTAGAGCTACTTCAGGACTTGTACATCTCTAGCAGCATTAGTTGCCACTCGGCATGTGGGTGAAATCTGGTTTAAACAGTTAAATACCGAATATATTTACTACAGTCTCTGGATTACTGCTTACTATGTTTTGATTATTTTTAGTGTCATGTGTTATTAATCCATTGGTTGCACCAAAAAAATCCTCCAAACCCCAACCAAGCAACAAAAAAATAAAACAAACAAAAAACAAACAAACAAACCAACCAACCAACCAAACAAACCCCAAAAGCCAAACCCACAGGTTTTACCTTTGGCAATTTGTTTACATACAGTACGAGGAAATGGAGCTGACCCTTCTTTGTTGGCACAGATTATTATTCTAAATATTTCTTCATCTTTACCAAAATATCAGCAAAATAATTTCAAGTAATCTGTGGAAAATAATAATAAAACCCATTGAACTGTTAAAGTATAAACAAATCAAACACGTTGCAGACTCTTCTGTTATGGTTCTAAAATCATTTGGGCTTGAAATTAAGATTGGCAAGCCATGACTGCATTTAGTAAAGAGAAAATGAAGTATTAATTGTTCTATTTTTCAGCCTCCAGTCTGCAATTTGAATATCTAATCGGTTTCTTCTGTAACCTCTAACTGATATAAGACTTTGCTGCCTTGGAATTGTTCACACAGAGTTCCAAACAGTCTCTAGTTTTTATTTAATTTTTTTCTTTATTTTTTGGATTGACATTGAATATTCCAGCTTGCTTCTCAGCTTTGCTGCTCCTGTCATTGCCAGTGAAATAATATCAATAATCTGAAGCTTTCAGTATTTCATTTCCTTTGAAGTTGTGCATAACAGATTTTGAGGATGCTGCTGTTTAGGGACTTTATAAAGTGAAATATTTTAGGGAACAAATAAGGTTTTGACTTGGCTGGCCTACTTCTGAGATACAGGGCCTGATTCTTCTCATCATGCGAACAGTGGGAAAGCTAAAACTCATAGTGTTCTGGCGCCAGTCACTTACAGTGTTTCTTCTGATAAAGTATCTTCTGTCTTGCTTAAAACTTTATTTACTACTTCTGAAATTATGAATTAAAAAGTAAAAAGTATATTGTGGCCCTTGTAACTGCACCATTGTTCCATAAGCCTGCTGCCTAACCAGATGTTTTATACTTCTTCAGAATGAGTGGAAATAAATTAAAGGCAATAAAATCAATACTGATCTTTTTTGTGCATATTCAGTGAATAAAAAAGTAGCCTTTCCTAATGAATAGAGTCAGGCATTTGCACCACTGAGTACTTAAATATAAACCTGTTATCCGTATCCATTCATTAATTAATGATCTCCTTAAGCAGACACAAGGGGGAAGAAAACAGAGGTAGAACACTTGGAATTAATACTCAAATTCTAACTACTCAGTTTTCAAGAGGACAGCCAAGTGAATCAAATGAATAATGAAGTGTATCTTAAAATTGCATATTAACTGAGGGACCTGTGGATAAGTGCATGAGGTCAGTAGTGAAATAAAAGGATGCCTGTATGGGAGGGAAGGGAAAGGGAATATTTATCTTTATGTATTTGCTATATGTTATAACCTTTTTTCTCTAATTCCGTATCTTTACATATACAATGTTTTTAAGACACAATCTGATGCCAATTAATCTAGTGAAAATGTGTTTTGGGACAAAACACATTGCTTGCTCAAAATGTCTCATAACATAAGAAGAAGAAAGACAGCCTGAAGCAGTAATAGCGAGGCAGGATGTTGTTGTTAAAGTACCAGCAAACGGGTCTTGGGAAATCTGAGTTCAACTCTCAAAGCTGTTGAAAGCTCCATGTGATGCTAGGCAAGACACTTGAGCATCTTAGCAAGGCCACCAGTCTCTGGAATTCCTTATATTCTTGGGTACTTTTGAAAATTACTTTCCATGAACTGTCAGCAGCGCTCCTGTATTTTTCAGAGCTTTCACTTGTGTTTTCAAATATCAGCTCCATCATAACAGAGATGGATGTTTCCTGGTTGTGTTGTAGAACACCTAGTGAACTGAAGCTCTTCATGTGAATTTGCAAGCCCTCTGTGAGGGCGAATGTGTATTCCACATCCTGGAACAACCAATTCTTAAACAATGATAAGATGAACTTAAATTGTGTTGTAGAAAAATAATTCTTATACTACTAATTCAGATTTATTGGTTCTTACTACACTATTCCTTGAATGAACAGTGCTACCAAACTTGTGTTGAGGCTTGAGCCTGGTCAGTCAGGTGAATGAGATGTATTTTCTGTAATGGATTTGCAGAGCTGTGAATTTTTCCGGACTAGTACTGAGCTATCTCAATGTTTTATAAGCATTTCCTCATGAAACTTATTCCTGAAACCCATAGGAAACAGTCCTGAGACTTGAATTCATAGCTGTATGTAATATGAATTCAGATGGTTCTTCCCTCAAGAATACAGGTATTCTGTAAGTGGTGAAAACTACATTCTCAAGACTACTGTATTACTAGTATATTGTACTGTCAAAAGCAAAACTTGAAGGCCTTTAGAACAAGTGAAAAAATTGATCTTCTAAGGTAAACAGAAATATATCAAATATCAGGGCTTGCATAAAGACAATGCGAGATTTCTGAAAAACGTGGTAACTAAAATGTGGTGTAAAGCCCAAAGCATCTAACTTTAAGACTCCTGGGTGCCTAATGGGGTTGAAAGCTTGACTTGGTGCCTTACTCCCTGCAGGACACATGGAAAGGGGAACCAGGGATTAAAGTTAAATACCCTTATGGCTTTAGATGCTTTGAGTGCCCTTCAATTGCATGCAGCAATGGGCTGCTGTAGGAGAGCCTATCTGGTTTGCAGGGGTCAAGAGAAGGTATATCTTTTATATATCTGTTAAAGTGCAGATATATGTTTGCAAATATCTGTGCACCTGTGTGAGAGTGTATCCTACAATTTTTTTGTAACCTTACTGAAGTGGATTGGGATACTGGAAATCAAGAAATGCTTAGCATCCTGCTCTTTAAGAGTTTCCTTAAGAGTTTCCTCAGCTGTAGGGATTGGATATTCCTATATTGGTTATCCTGGAATCTTCTGTGCCACAGGGAAGACTAAGAGTTTATTTCTTAAAGTCAGAAGTAGGCAATGCTATTATAGACACAAGTACTGGGAAGGAAATACACACCCTGTTTCAGAAGTAAAAGCTCTGCTCTGTTACTGTTTGATAAGCATGTTTTCAGTACTTAAAATGAATTTATACAAGATACATTTTTATTATGAGTGGTATATAGGCTTGAATAATGCCATAAACATGGAGCCCCCAACACAAGAGGGATATGGACCTGTTGGAATGTGTACAGAGGAAGGCCACGAAGACGATAAAAAGGCTGGAGCAGCAATCTTATGGAGACAGGCTGAGAGAGTTGGGCTTGTTCAGCCTGGAGCAGAAAAGGCTCTGAGACTTTAGAGCAGCCTTCCAGTGCCTACAAGGTACTGGATCTACAAAGGGACCTACAAGAAAGCCAGTGAGGGACTTTTTATAAGGGGATGTAGTAATAGGATAAGGGGCAATGGCTTTAAACTGAAAGAGGGTAGATTTAGATTAGATATAAGGAAGAAATTCTTTACCGTGAGGGTGGTGAGGCACTGGAACAGATTTCCCAGAGAAGTTGTGGATGCCTCATCCTGGAAGTGTTCAAGGACAGTTTGGCTGGGGCTTTGAGCAACTAGGTCTAGTGTAAAGTGTCCCTGCCCATGGCAAGAAGTCTGGAACCAGATGATCTTCAAGGTCCCTTCCAACCCAAACCATTACAATTCTATTACTTAGACTTGCCATTCTCTGGAGCTTTTGATCTTAAATCTGCCTGTAAGAAGATACATGTGTTTGTATATAAGTATGAAATTATTGTCACTGAAGCACGAGATGAATTGCTTGAGGTAGTTTTCATGTGAACCTTTCTCTAAGAAGTTGGTTTCATGTGGTGTGATGATTCTAGCTGAAGGGTTCATTTCCTATGCCTACTTCTCACTTCTGCTTGACACCAGCATTTAAGACTGTTGCTTGGTTTGGCAAAACCATTCATACAGCTGGGCTTTCCACTGGAAACTGATCTGGTTAATAATAAGCCAGCCTAAAGAGAGGTCCGCACAAAGCATAGCTGTTGAATTTTAAGTGTGTATATAATAAACCAGTACTACCTCTGGACATACTGTAGTATGCAGACTGGCATTAGATGATTTAAAGATTTGTTCAGGAATTAACATGGGGGGTTTTGAGGATCTAATTGTAGGAATTGGATGTCTGTATTTATAAGGAATTGGTTTGCAGGTCTTTCATGCTACTTCCTGAACCTCACTCATCCCATCTTCTTGGTTCATAAATGTAAATTTTTGTATATATGGAAGGCTAAGGACAATTCATAAAGGGTGTCTCTCTGACCTCATTTTATGTAGTCTAGAGAACTCAAATACACAAATCTGTTGTCAGAAATATAAAGCTGTATTTCTGACACTACTATCAGGTAGCAGAGGAATGATTATGGTGTCGAAAGATTGATACTAGATTTCCTGTGATCAAATATTGAGAGTAAAGACTGGACTATGAGAGAAAGAGTCCCTTTTTGAAATAAGCACTTGTGAATGGGACCAGAACTGTATAATAGAACTACTGAAAAAAAAAACCAAAAGAAGTCAAGTCTTTACTGTCAGAAGCCAAGACAAAGAAATTATATAGAATTTCAGATTTGTTTGGTTTGATTTGGTTGGTTTACTGTTTAGGTTTACCTGATGATTCTTAGGGAGCTTTATTTTCTCAACAGAGCAGAATATCTTAATGCTCTCTCCCTTTTAATCCACTGAAGAAAAAAGTAAGTGAAATAACTTGGTGTTGCAGTATCTTTCTCTTATTCTGAAATTTTATGAAGAAATGGAAAGTCAGCGATAACGATGCTTTTCACATTCTCTTGCCTCTTCTCCCAGTAGAGTAAAATAAAAAATCATGTCTTCAAAGTCTAATATTCTCATGAAAAAGTTAAATTAACTAAACTCAAATCTATTTTTGTTCTTTGGGGAAAAACAAAAAAGATGAGAAGGCTTTTCAGTAGATTATAGCTCTTTAAAGCTATAATCCAGAGATTTTCTATCCCTTTTTTGCCAGTTTAGTCAGGGGAAAAAAGGAGAGGAAGACAACATAAGAATGCAACAAATGGAACATAGGAAGAGTGTTATGATTACTCATAATAATTGGATAGTTTCATATGCTCACTTGTGAATGTCAGTGCAGCTTCCATATTTGCCCTGCCATCTGTGAATACTAAATGTTATCCTGTGGTAATTCAAGGATAGCAATGGAAGATAGATACATGCAATGTAGTATCATTCATACAGACATGGCTTTATTATATGGAAGGAGACCCCCCCTTCTGACTTGTGCAGTCTGCTGTGGGGTTGCTGCTGAGCAGGGAGAGATTGAAGCCCTATTTAACTTGTTCACAAGTGAAGGATATTTCAAAGTTCCCAAACAACTGTGATTAAATAGAAATACCTTGAAACAGTTTAACAGACAGCGAAGAATATTGGATTTTTTCTCCTTCTATTTTTTTGTGGGTATATGGGAACTGGGAAGATCAAAATTTAAACAAGACTATTTTGGCAATACGCTTTAATGAATGAATACAGATGTGTAAGGTGTATCACAAAAGTCTCAGGAAAACCATGATGCAACCATTTTGCAAGACTTTTTGTACTTTATATTCTATAATCCCATGATTTGTGAGCCCTTACAACAAAAATAAAAATACTCTTTTATTCTATAATTTTGATGCTTTGCTTTACAGTCCAATTTCTAGAAGATGACCCTGTGGCTAGACCTATTCAATGTCTCTCCATAGGCAACATACAGGCAACTTCTGTGTGCTAAGAATGTATGTGCACCCCTTGCGCAGCAGTTTGTCAGTGTGCTCAGTAACACTGAATCTGTATGGGTACCTTTCTTACTTCCCCAAAGTACTCTGGACTATCACAGTTTTCTGCCCTGCTTTAGCATAGAGAATCATGCTGTAGAAGCCAGGGCTTTTGTCTGGTTGTTCAACTTTCGTGGAGAGATAAGGAAACATCCACCTTTTCCAGTCAAAGGACAAATACCATTTTAGCTTCCCTGCTTGTCAAAGATATGTTTTAATGATTTAGTTAAACAGCTCTGAGCTGCAAATGGGAGAAAGAATGTCTCAAAAATCAGTACGTTTGTGGAATCCAAGGCATTTTAACATAAGACTGAGCATAGAGTGAGAATAATGAAAGTCATAAAACCTTATTGAACCATACTGTGACAACTTGCACCTTTTAGAGAAATCACTTCACAAATCCTTGACATTCCACTGCGGTCTGTTGTATTAATAAAAAAAGCATTCCCTGATTCTATTTCTGATTTACAAAGATTAGTCTGTAGGACATGCTAAAAATGTGCAAAGCTATGGAGTATAATTTTACATTTGGAGCAGAAAGAATTGTGTTTAAGAAATAAGATGATATATTGGAGACTACTTTTTCTTCAAGTTGCTAATCAGTTAAGATTCTTAAAGAGAATTAGAGAGGATACTAGAAAAAACATTTATCTTAAGCTGCTGTTAAGGAATACAGTAATCAGTTATCAGAGCAGTGTAAATGAGATTGACTTTCCTTTTTGCCCAAGAGACTTGTGCTGTGATCCATGATTCTTGTATAACCCCTGTTTATGTTTCATTGCCTCCAGGTATTAAATGTAGGCTTAATAGAGCTTGTGGTAGGCAGAATGACTAATTGCTTGAGCTTCTGACCCTGTTCTGCTCCGGTAAGATTGAGTATCTATTGACATGGGTGCACCCACCCCTGTGTTTTGACTATTGATCATCCTTTGGCAAGCCACTGACTGATGCAAGCGCTACCTTAATTGTAAAAAGTATGCAATTCTGTGTGCGAAATTATGCATCAGTGAAGAACTGAACAAAAAGCTTACCTTTCAAATAGTCTTGAGATGTAGGTTTGCCCTTCATTTGGGCTACACATGGCTGTATATTAATATTTCCCAAATCAATCTCCTACATTTTTCATACCACCGGGACAGGTTCTGCTGCACTCATCCCCCAACTTAGATTCCTCTTTATTAATGGTGGGTTTAGGTGTTTTGTCATGAGTCTTCCCATCCTTTTAAGATGGCAGCAAATAGAATGTAATGAACACCATCAGTGAATTTTTCATCATTTTTAGAAAAAAGCCCTGTGTTCTCTCTCACTGCCTTTTACTAAAAATAGGCCCATCAAGCTCAAAAATGAAATATCTCTCTATGCTAAAAGAAGAAAAAAAAAAAGGCATATCTTCAGTTCTTTTTAATGATTCATTACTGTTGAATTGGCCTCGTCAGGTTGTTGTTGTAGGGTGTGTCCATGACTAGCAGATTATGTAGACCAGATTATAAGCAATTTTGAATGTTCTGATTAGTTTACAAAGAAGCACTTTGTTGTTCAAATGAAAAAAAATATGAAAGGGGATGCATAATTTTACTCCTAAATCTGCCTCCTTAGCTCCTTTTTTTGCCAGAAAAATGGCTAGTTGAAAAGAGAAAAAATTTGTGACATGTAAAGTATATCTGCTTTGGACGAAAATATGCTCTCTTTCATCTCTTTGGATGAAAATATGCTGTCAATAGGGATTGCTACTATTCCCCAAGTAGGTACTGAACATGCTGGGTGTGTTTCCACAGCATTACCAGACTCTTCAAGTCGACAGGCAGGAAGCAAAAGTTATGCAAATACTCTTCTAATGAAGTCAGATACAAATGGAGCAACGTTTGTCCCTTTGTGGGCCATGAAAGAGCATTTCACAGAATAAATGGATCATCAGCACCAATGTCTTTTATTTATTTATTTATTTATTTTATTATGGAGGGACTTTTAGATAGCACTTGGTCTTTCCTTCTTGTATAGCTACTGCTAGTGACTGTATCCTGCATTAGAGAGGGCTGGGCTGCCGTCCAGTTTGAGCCAGACAGGCTGGAAGAATGGGCTATCAACCACCTTGGAAATTCATTGAGGATGTACATTGAAACAAGGGAGACTCTGAATGAATTAAAAGAAAATCTTTTTCAATATTAAGATTCTGAAACATTGGAGGAAGTTGGCTAGGGACATTTTAGCCTATTCATTCTAAGTGATTTTCAAGACCAAACTGGATAAAGCCTTGAAAAACTTTGTCTAATCTTATAACTGACCCTGATCTGAGCAGGAAGTTGGACTTGGGACCTCAGGAGGTCTTTTCCAAGTTCAGTCATCCTATGATCCTATTTTAAATATCAGTGAATTCATGGATGCTAATGCATTGGGAAATATACCCCTTGTTTTCACTTTTTTTAATTACTTCCTTGTACAGTTACATACAATTTATTGAAATAAGCAATAGTATCACTGGTATGTCAATTGTCCAGAAGTTACTCAAGGTAATCAGGGACGAGTGCTGAGGGACCTTATGGTCTTTGAATAGTTTTGTAAAGCTTTATATATTCTTACCTGTACGTAGAAGAAAATAAGTTGTTAAAACTCTCTACTTTTCTAAGAACTTAAATATGTTTCAATTTTCTTGAGGACCTGAAGCTGAAGATTTGTCATCTGTTTTATAGAGTCTTTACGAGACTTTATGGGTGCATTTCACACTATGAAAAATAGAAGTAAGAAAGCATGACTTGCAAAAAGTAATTTAAATGAATAGAATAAAACAGAAGAATGGTCTCTTCTGTAATCCAACATATTTGCACAGATTTCAAATATGGGGAATTGTTTTGCACTCTGCCCATTTATGCTGCCTTTTATTTTTTCAGAACTTTTTCTTCTCTCATTTTTGCTTTCATTTCACATTTGGGTACAGAGTTCAGAGGAAGGAGCGGCCTCAGGCTCTGATGTAAATATGGGCCACAAAATATTTTTCCAGTAGTCCAAAGTCAGTGGCTTCTCACAGGCTTCTCTCTTTTAAGAGAAAATTTTTTTGCTTCAGTAGTTACAGTTCAAATAATTTTGAGAAGGACTAATGAACACATTTTAGAATTATGTAGAAGCTACAAGAAATTTAATAGAAATCACATTTCAAAATCAGTTTTAATATTATCTGCAAATATAGTCCAGAAAGTAGTATTGCTCCACTGAAGTATCAGAGGTTTGTCCCATTGCTTTAGACTTGTAATGAGTGTGATTCCATTGAAAAATGCCAGAAATGGCTATTATGTCTCCTTTTGACATGATTTCTGTTAGTGAAGCAAACAGTCATTGGACCAACACCTGAATCTCCAAAAATGTGTGTTAAGATTGCCTGGTCTCATTTAGATTGCTAGTGTGGGATTATTCATTTAAACAAACAAACAAACAGTATTTGGTGTGTGTTTGTTGTTTGGTGGCGCAGCTTTGGTTTTGAGGGTTTTTTTTTGTGGTACTATGTGGATTATCCTTTATAGCTTGACATCTATCAGCTTCCTGAAGTTATCCTTTTGGTTCTTCTCCTTTGTTAGATCATATCTCTCTGTTCTTTTTAGCTCATACATGTAGCACACTAACATCTTTACCTGAGTCAGCACAAATTTTTTACAGACTTTTCTGGGTTTTGTAGCAGGCTTTTATGTCTAAGAGTCTTTCCTTACAAGCCAGACCTTCAAGCTCTGAAAATTAAGTTTCTCTCTAACATACTAAATCTTCTTAGTGACAGGGAATCTTATAATGAAGCAGTTTCAAAGAATTGGGTTTGGGGATCTTGGAGGAAGAACTGAGATTTTGAGCGCTTAAATGAAAACCTATGTTATTTTAAAAGTAATTCAGTTATCCTTCATTATTTCTACAGTACAAGAAAAAAATAGTGTATAGAACTTCAATTTAACCAAGGAACTTTCTATTAGTCTCCATAACCTTTGTATAAATGTGTTGGTCGAGATTCTTTGCTTCTTTTAATTTCCAATAAAAGATTTGTGTTTGAATGAAATACTTGTAATAGTTCCAATTGAACCATGATCCCTGTTTTAAGGAAAGGTTGGTCAAAGGAGGCTGGAGGCCTGTAAGGGTCTGTGCCACTAAATCTAGTCCTCTGTTAGAGCAGGAGACACAATAAATGTCCACCTAGAATGGATTTATAGAACTATTCCAGATGGCCCAAGATCTTCAAGTAAACTTTTGACTTATACTGTCACCCTTCCCCAGGCCACGACTATTTTGTCAGGAAGAAATCAGAAAGTCAGATCCCTGGAAGGTATTTCTATAAAAAACCCCAGACAACCTAAGGAAATAGGCCATGTGTTATTTTACAATATCCAATGATGTCATGAATGAAATATTTCTGCTGGATACTGAGTGATGCTACTTGAAAGTCATACATGAACAGAAAAATCTCAGCTGCATTTCCAAGAACTTAAAGTTGCTGGGCAAATCAGTAAGCATTATGTCCTATGGCACCCATTCATGCAATGGTGGATAACGAAAAACTACACAAAACAGCTGACAACTAAAGATGCATTAAAATGCAGTAAAAGAAGTAAAAATCCCTTCTTGTTCCTCCTAGGATGTCAGAGGAAGCTTGAGGTATGCGATTAATTCAGTGTATCATTCTTAATGCTAAAAATTACTGATCGAATAATCTCAAGTTTCCTGTTCATACAGTATCACGACCCCAAAAATTTCTACCACGGACTTGACTTGTATCTCTTGAGCAAGTTATTTGCTCTTGCAGCTTAATGCTGGAAATGCTTAATGCTTCAGACCCTCACTTCACCTTGGAACAGAGAAATATGGTGATTATAATATTTTATTAATAACATTTCTGGTATTCCTGCTACAAGGGATGTTTATGTAGGTAAGACTGAACTAAAGAAAACTGTTTCTTATGCATTAATAATTTGAACTCATGGTTTCCCACAATCTGAGGATTTTGGTTAATGTTTCTGATGTTTCAGCCTTAGTTCCAGCCTGCATCCCACATTTATTCTATCCTTTTTTTTTTCACTTTTCCAAACTTCATGTCACCTTTCCTACTCTTTTATTTTAATTGGGCCTCAGCTGTTTCTTCATGCTGTCAGTTCTGAAATGTTCACCCACCTTTCTTTGATGCTGCTCTGCACAGGTGTTTTCAGCCTTACCGCCTGAACCTGACTGAGCAATAACTAATTCATCTTCAAGTGTAAGCTCTTTTGTACCTATTATTCCTGGGATCTTGAGTTATATTACGGAAGGGAAAATTATACCTTGGTTCTCTCTTTCATATTTAATAATGCATTTTGAAAAGTGAAGTGAAGGCAGCATTTGAATTGCATTAGACTTTAAATGAAATAACACTTACAGTGTTTCATTTACAGCAGTAGTACTCCTAATGAATTATATCCTAAGGTCCTCCATATTTAGTCAGTCCTTGTCGAGTAAATCTTCTACCAATTTCAAAGTAAAGGCTGTTTTGGGGAAATTAACTGAACGGTGTTGCATATTCTCACTCTTATTAAAATAGGACAGTATTTTTTGCAGGTTGCTCATTCATTGCAAATCAAATTTGCAATGATTAATAATGAACATTCATTGTCGCTGTGGCTTGTATGGGCTTGCTACACTTAATTTAATAGAGGTAGTCCATTTTTTCTCTTTACTTCAGAAGCAGTAATAACCTGTATAGCTCTGCTCTTTTGGAACTCCATATTTGACAAATCAGCATTTGGTTTTATTCCTGTAAAGAATCTTTAGAACCAAAGAGTGGGGAAGGACCTCCCAACAAAGCAAACAGATGTGGTACCTTTGATAGTAAATATCACTGAAAAAAAATCAGGCTGTGAATAATCAAAGAGAGAAAATTGAAGACTTTTTTTTTTTACCCCTTGAAAGGCTGATCCTGTAGGTCAAACTGGAACATGTTAATGCT
Organism: Psittacus erithacus; assembly: GCA_009867235.2. Lineage (NCBI taxonomy): Eukaryota > Metazoa > Chordata > Aves > Psittaciformes > Psittacidae > Psittacus > Psittacus erithacus. The sequence goes on from WYDI02030302.1 coordinate 24,319, forward strand.
ACAAATCTGGAAGGCTACACAACCACCAGTTCTTTCCTATCCTTGCTGTGTCAAGGCTCCAGGGACTGTCAGATTAGTCACTTTCATAAACAGTAAAGCTGGTGCATGAAATTAAATTATCAGTGTAAATATAATACAAAGAATAGCAGCACTATTCTCTCGGCCAGTATGCATGATGAGCTACAAAAACAACTTAGATGTAAGAATACAAAAGGAAAGTTTAGTAAGCTTCTGTAAAGGAAATGTTTTCTACAGTGCTGTCTGCAGAAAGCAAAAACATACCAATACTCTCAACTAAAAGATTATGACAAAACACTTAAAAACATTAGAATAGTCCTTTAGCCAAGACTCAGTTGTGAGGGTAAAGATCAGTCAAGATATTTCAGTTATTTTTGAAGAATAAAAGAGTGATATAAAATATAGAATTGGGATCTAGCACAGAAAGTGTTTTTTTTTTAAATTTTCAGAATTTTTTTTTTATAGGAGGCACGTATTTGAGTACAGGTTATGTACAAAATGTAAAAAAAACCAAAAAAACCTCAAAAGTACCTGTCAAGCACAACAATTTTGTAGAATCATTCTCTTTTTTTCTGTTTGTTTTTTTTTTTTTTAATTCAGATTTGCACTAGTATAGCAGTATTCCTATTAAAACAGTCAAGTCTATGAAAAAAAATTGTCTGCAGCCAGGGGATTTCCCTGCCTTGTGCGAAGCTTTACCCTTCCTTTACTGTTTTTTGGGGTTTTTTTCCTGTTGCTTTATATGGAATTTAGGAATCCATCACTGTTAGTTTCCAAATTTATTTCTTTCCACTTTATTCTTATTGGATTCAATAATTTGAAGTATGTTTTTCTTCCATAAAGAAACACACAGTAACTCAAAAGTTGGTGTTTCTTCAAGTGGCTTACTCATTCTCCTGCGTAACATCTCTGGATACATAGCTTCTCTGAATGTTTTTGTATTTTTCAGAGAAAGCACTTTGTGAGCTTAAATGTCAGTTATTTCCCCAAAAGATGACCTCATTAAACTCCATATATGTTCCCCAAGAATTTACATTGTGGTTGTTGACAGAAAAGAGACTGCAAAAATAATACCCATTTAATAAATACCCTTTAATAACCATATATGGCTTGGATTTGTTTCATTTTTCTTTAATGACAAAGGTTTGTCTCATTAAAACTGAAAACATGATAATTGCTATTAAGGTTAAAATTTTCAGAGTAAGTATTTTAGTGTGAAAGCTTCCAAGCTGAATTTTGTCAAAATTATTTACAGTTTTGTAAAACAAAATTCATCCTATTGAGCTTTCTAATTGACATGATCTGATTTTTTCATTTTGCTGACACTGTACTCAGAATTATTTTTTAAAGAGATAGTGCCCTGTTCCACTGAAAATTTCTGAATTGCTGTGTTGAAGCAAGAAAGCTAGCAGGCAAAAAATCCTTTTAAGCCATGCAAGACATCTTTTCAACGCCTTTGCTATGTTCATGTCTTTGGGGAAAGTGTGGCAGTAATAAATTTGATAAGTAATAAATTTGATGGTCATGAATATTTGTTTCATTCACATGCACTGTAATCCCTAATTCATTTGTAATGGGATTTCTTTGTAAATGTAGCACTAAAGTACTATAAAAATTATTTTCTCTCTTCTGAATGAAATTAACTGGTAAGAAAATAGAGTTAATTCAGGAATGTGCTATATTGATTTTTCTCTGGAGGTCAAAAGTGAGATTCTGACAAAATTTTAAATAAATCAGGCATTTGCTTTTTAGAATGATAAAGCTGTGCTCCTCTGAATTGTGAGTTAATGAGCTGTATTTTTTCCATGATATTATGTCAATATACTTTGTGGTGTTTAGCTGGATAATTAGATAACTGCTTTAAGCTTCAAAATATTGAAGTTACCACACATGACCGCAAATAGGTGCATGCTGGGCTTTAAATATGCATTACATTCTCTTTAAGTCATTTGAATTTAGGCACGCACCTGTTCTTTGAATTTATTGAAAACAGTCTACTGTATATCTTGCAGATGAAATTCTAATGCCAGCACAATATGGGATGAGCACAAGTGGAACAGCTCACAAAAGAAGAGTTTTGTGGAGAGGTCAGTGTAGAGTTTACAGGCAGAATGAGGTTAATAAATTTCCACAGATGCCAGATTTTTTTCTGCCTTTCTTTATCAGTACTGCAATTGGACAGAAGTGTGAGAGAGCAAATACGATGTACTTCGACTGTGAACAATAATAAACTTTATTCAAGTCTTTCTGACTGATCTGAACACAAAACAGGGGATTTTTCGATTGTTTTCATTTTGTTGCAGGCTTGTTGTTTGTTTTTTTTTTGGGGTGAGGGGGTGTTGGGTTTTTTTCAGTATTTCCTTTGTTTTGGATTAGTGAGGTTTTTTTCTACTAACTTTTGTGGAGCTTTCAGTAAGCTTTCAAAGGCATTTAGGTTTTGGTTGTTTTCAGGTTTTTGGTGACAAGCTGTTCATGTAACGTTTTAAGTAATTGCCCTACTCTATTAAGTTAGAATGACAAACGGTAGAAAGCTAATTAACAAAAAATAAAAAGAGTTCACTGCAGGGCAGGTTAGAAGAATGGTAAAAAAGTCATGATTTAGAGTGTTTGCACAACTTTCCTTATAAAACAATTGCTCTTCATTATAATAATGCCAGCAGAACAAATAGAAAAAAAAAATGTGTTGCATTAGCAAACAATTAATGAGCATTTGTAGCTGAATGGAAACCACTTTTATGTATTATGTCATTAAAAGTTTACAGGATCCATGAGACCAGAGAATAAATAAAGGTAATGATTTCAAAGTAATGGTCTCCTAGGGGGCATGAATATTGAATGAATGTGTTAGTCTTGGCTACTTACCTAAGCCTTAAAACCCAGGGCTTTTTATACCTTAATTTTTCTACTCACTCTTTCATTAAAATATCAAAGTGTGCTATTAGATAAAAGAGAAACTGGCACAGGTATTTCAAAATTATCATTAGAGCTACATTCTCTATTGTAGCTTAACAACAGCTCCCTTTTTATGTTAAATCCCCCACAATTTAAATCCTTTTTTCCATTGTGAAGGATAACGCTTTGTGTCCTTGCAGAAAGTAGCAAGTCTGGTAGAGGTTGATAACTTTTGAAAGAGTGATCAGCGTTTCTTTGGCTGCATACTAACCTACACTTTTTATTTGGCAGTCTTCCATCTAAGCTGCAAACCAATCTCCATGCTTGCATGTATACTTGGGTGACGTGAGGTTCTTTGCCATCTTCATCATTGTTTTGCATATTTGGCATTTGTAAGTAGACCTAGTTAGCCCTTTCTTCATTTCAGCTGCCAGGCACGTTTGTTAATGGTTTCAATACAATACAACCGTCTTGGTTCCTTATGTCATGCAATTGTCACATAATCAATAGGTACACAGACTGTCTGGAGTTTATGTAAAAAAACATGCATATAAGGATCTTGGATATTTCACGGTATTTCTTGAATCCGACACTTATTTACAGAAACAGCCACTGCTGCTCTTTTTCTTTTTGTTTCCTTTTATTCCTTCTTGCCTGCCTGTATTCAGCTGTTGGTTCTTGTCTCATACTTAGATTTTAAAAGTTTTGGGAACAAACTGCCTCAGTCGTGTGTTGCTATGGGCCTAGCATAAAGGTCTGCTGGTTCTTGGCTGAGCTTCTTAGAAACCAGAAGTACATGTAAATAATTGTCAGGTTTCTAGTAAACCTCTGCAAATCCCATTATTGCTGCAGCTTTACCTTCCCCATTTCTAAGTACATCCCACGTGGTCTAAAAATTCTTTTTTAACTAGGCTATAAACTGCTTCTTGCTTTATTAAATGGCTCTAGACTTTGGTAAACATTGTTTTAATGAGTGTGAGTGTGGTTACAGTAAAGGTTCAGGCAAGGTACTTGGAACATATGAGTGTTGTGGCCTTACCGCCCAGGTTAGATGTCTTGCACATCTAACAGTCACACTTACTGGATTATTGAATAGGGCTTTGCTATGCAAGGGAACTTCTGGGCTGATCGGTCATCTAGAAAGTGTATTTCAAGGGTAAAGGACTGTTATTCTAGTTTTGAGTTCTTTGTAGTACTAGCATTTAGTTCTGGACAAAATGTAAGTAGATTTTCCAGTGTGCAGGCTGCTCATATCTCTTAAAATAATTTTTAGTGGTGAATTAGCCCAAGAATGATGCAGATACCTGCTCTAGCCCTCTTGCTCACATTTGTCATGCTGTTCATAATTACTGTCTATCTATGTGGCTGAGATGACCTTGTTCATTTCATTGAATACATTTGCTAATATTTTCCGTCTAGTGCACAGGTTTTCCCTGCTAACTAATATTAGCCTCCAGCATGTAGGAAAATAGGCTGTGGAACCTGTAATTCATGAACAATGGTGGGTGAGCAATGGTGTTATGGTTGGAGTCAGTGAGGAATACCTGTGACTGAAACGTGCTGCACAGTCCCAACAGTAACGTGTGCATTGGCTGACTGGAGGCCACGTGGGAAGGTCAGAACTACAAGAAGCATTAAGATTCTCCTGTCACTTTTGTTGAAAGGACAATCAAGCACAATAGTCTGCGAGACTGAGTCAGATCATAGTGCTGCTTTTGGCGCAGTTCATAAGAGCCAGATTTGCTACACCTGAAGATGAAGTCTTCTGCCTTTCTCTGTCATTGTTTGCAAGGGATGAAAGTTTAGCTGAACAATTTGTCGAGTTATTTTTGCTCATCCAAATTGTGGAGACATGAATGCCAATACCTAGAATTTTTTACTGCCTTCATGTTACAAGTCATTTATCCTCAACCTTTGCTCATGTGTAAACAGATAACGGCAAAGGAATACCAGTAATACTTAGGGATGAAGAAAGTGGAGGTATTCAGTGATTATTTTTTTTTGCCTTTGTCTTTAATAATACTGGCAGACATTTGGCTGCCTGGTCCTCTGCATCGGAGGAGTGACTTTGCATTTGTAGACACTGAAATTGTAAAAGACCAGCTGGATGTTCCCAAGTCCATGAGGCCTGATGGAATTCATTCCAGAATGCTGAAGGAGTGCCATACTTAGTGGATGGTAAGGCAGGACCCCTTCTAATCACCTACCAAAGGTCTTGGTTGTCTGGGGAGGTCTCTGCTGACTGGAAGGTAGCCAGTGTTATTCCAGTCTACAAAAAAGGTTTAAGGGAAGACCCAGAGAGCTACGACTTGTTAGTCTAACCACAGTTCCTGGAGAAATTATGGAGAAGATCATATAGGGTACTACTGAAAGGCATTAATGAGTATTGCAATCAACAGGTACAGTGAACATAGGTTCACAAAGGGAAAGTCCTTTTTTAAATAATTTGATATATTTTTATAATAAGTTCACCTGCACAGTGGATGGAAGGAAGAGAGTGGATGTAGTTTTGGAATCTTAATAAGGCTTTTGATATTACCTCTCACTGCATCCTTTTGGACATTAATCATCTAGTCCAACTGCCCAACCAATTCAGGGCTGATTGGCATTGACCACTGTTCTAGGAAGCCTGTTCCAGGGTTTGACCACCCTCTCAGTAATTAAATGCTTCCTAGTGTCCAGTCTAAACCTCCCTTGGCATGAGTTTGAACCATTCCTATGTGTCCTACCACTAGATCCCAAGGAAAAGAGCTCAGCACTTCCCAATCCACTTCTCCTCCTCAGGAAGCTGTAGAAAGCAATGAGGTCACCCCCCACCCTCCTATTCTCCAAACTAGGCAAACCCAAATTCCTTAGCCACCCATCATAAGACATTCATGACAGCCCTTTCACCAGCTTTGTTGTCCTCCTCTGGATGCATTCAAGGACCTTCAAATCTTTCTTAACTTGTAGGGCCCAGGACTGCGCACACTATTCAAGGTGAAGCTGCGGCAGTGCTGAATACAGCAGGATAATCATCTCCTTTGGCTGGCTGGTTATGTTGCATTCAATGCACCCCAAGATGTGTTTTACCCTCCTGGCAATGTTAGAATTTTGCCAGAATATAGCCTAATCATAAAGAGTACAGAAGATTTTTATTTGTGTTTTATTTGTTTATTTGTATACGGAATGCAGTTTGGAGGTAGTAATTCTTTGCAGACTTGTCTATCCAGTTATTATTTTCAGCTGGCAGTCTGACTTGCTTGTTACCTGGAAGAATGAATACTGAGATTGGAAAGGCATGGGCATGATTAAGTATCTTTGTAAAACTGATGTCCCTTGATATTTCCTGACAAAGCATATGATAGTATAAAGTAAATTAAAACAGAGGCCAAATTGGACAAATGTCTGACAGGCATCGTTTGTTGGTTTGTCTTAATAGAGGGTTGTCACTTCTTTCTTTTCTTTCTTTATGCCACTCATCAGGGTAAAACAGCCCACAGATCTTTACAATAATCTACAAAAAAAATTCTAACTTCAAAGACAAAGTCAATTCAAACAGTACTTGTACAAGCAAAGTGACAATCTATTGTTCTTCTTCAGATGGTTCATTTTGGTGTCAGTTATAGCATCATAATGTGCATTGTATTATTGTTCTACTTAGTGAATTGCTGATGTGTATAATGATGCACCTGTTAGTCAAGGAATCCCTCAGAAGACAAAAGGTGCTATAAAATTGACATACTCGCACTCAGCCAGAACTGTCAGGATGTTTCCTCTGCATTATGCAATATTTTCTGCTTTATGGCCCTTAAAGGCAATAATAAAACAGCTGTCGTTGTGTGGTATGTTGTCAGGTATCAGTGAAAAGCATTGAGCTGATAATAGTAGTGTGATGCACAATGCAATAGCTAAGGATGGGTCAGTGTTTTTATTATGAACCCTGGGGCTTTTTTTCTCTGTGCATACGTCTTTGCCCTAGGCAGGAACTTGACAGACAGCAGATAAGCCCTGGAGCAATGACCAACTTGCAAAGTTTTCACTAATCTAACCGTATGACTTCATTTTGTTTCTGGAAATAAAGTTTTTTGACAGACTGACAATGAATTTTGCAACTTCGTAGGTCTAACACAAAGTAGGTGCTGACAAGTCTTCTGATTTTGTCTCTGGCTGTTCAACTTGACTGCATTAATTTCCATGCTAGAAAAGGTGAAGGGAGATGGTAGAAAGACATCCAGCATATCTTCAGTGCAATGTCATGAAAATTTATTTTTTTAAATATGTTTTTGTTGAATTTTGATCACACTTTTCTTGGAGATCCCAGGAATGTTTTGAATACTAGGGAGCCTTAGAGGCTTTGCCCACATTCCTGGCCACCTGAGTTTGGGGTGAAGCTGCCTGCAGTTTTAAGGAAGACCTCAGGATCTCTGCCAGATTTCTGGCTCTGGAAGCTTTTTCACTGAAAGGGCAGAAGGAATGGATGATCATCTGAGACCTATGCACTGCACAAGTCCTTGTATCTTGGAGGGTGTGCTTCAAACATTAGAAGTCTGAAAGACTGGTCTCCACAGGTGTCCCAGCAGCACCTCTATGGAAATGAAATGTCAGTGGGAATTCTCCTGACCTTGGATGCCATTCTATGGAGCCACATAGTGTTTATGACCAGCATAATTTGAGGATCACAAATATTATTTTAATATAGCCCAAATAAATAAGAAAGTATTATTTCTTTACATGACTACTGGTAGTAACATTTTTTTCATGTAGCAAGCACATACAAAAGCTATGCCCTTCATAAATGTCTTAGTACTTTCTCCTACTGCTCCACTTATGTCACACAGGTACATAGTTTATCATAGGAGATTGATAAGAGTCAATAATTGCACTCAGTTACTGAAGATCTACTTCAGTTCTGTGGAACAGGAGCATGCTTCTCTCTTTGGATAGTAAGTCAGCATTGCGATTGGTTTAATGATCACTTCTTAAGATAAGGAGCAGCTTATAACTGGACAAAGACCAGACAGCAGAGATGAACAAGTGATTAAATGTTTCTTGGTATAAATTTGACTTTCTTTTGGTTGAAAGGAATAAAAAGAAGAGGAAAGAACTGAACTAAGTCTTAGTCATGAAAGCCCATTGGAGAGAGAGAGAGTTTTCTAGCTAAACGAAACCAGCAGCTGTTACCATAACTGTTTCAGATGGCTTCAGATTAGAAAAATAGTCTGAAATGCAAACAACCTGATTATGAGAGGCAACAGAAGAGTGTGATGTTTGGATACAATTCAGCAACAAAAATTATCAGTTAAGTTGTTGAGAAAGGGGTAATTTAAACCCTTAATCAGAAATTAAATTGTTTCTTCCAAACCCAAAATTTTCCCTGTTTCTTATGGAATAAACTGCATGTTTTCTATAGGCTATACTTCCCCAACCTCAATATGGTACTCCCTCAACCTCAATGACTTAGTATTTGTGTCCTTGGAATGCAGATAGGTGACAATCCAGGGACTAATGAAGCCAGTGACTCTTCATTTACCAAAGTGTCTTGAAGTGTGGAACAACAAAGACTCATAAAGCATTAGCTGAGACAGGAGTTCTCAAAAACATATGGTTTACAATAACTCAGAACTGCAAATCTCTCAAAACTGTAAGTTAAACTAAGACCTTTTTCTTCCATTTCTAACCTTCTGTAGCCTCACCTCCCTATTTTCCTGTTTTCCCTCTCTTCAGCCCTGCATGGGAGTTTGTTAGACTCAGTAGTATTTGTGAGAAAATTTCCTTACCTAATTTTGTATCGAAGCTGCAATGTACTCTATAAATTGGCTTTATAGTCTTTATAGCACCACTGGCTACTCAGCATGAGGGTATTTGCATTTCTAATAAAATAAAATACATCTAGAAAGATATTTGCTGGTGGGAACAGCATGGTTCCTGTGTGTGGTCAGTAATAGAAACCTTGAATATAATTTTGGCTTTCTTGGTGTGTCTAAAGTGGATATGTTCTGAATTATCTATTCATTTATTACTACGTGTATTTTAAATATATGCATTGCTATGAGTAGTAAATAAATAGATGACAAGGAATGATATGTTATGCACAAAGAAGAGGAAAAGTTTTTCCTTTCCACGCTTCCCAATAACTTCATTTGATTTAAACAACTATTTAAGAGGACTCTTAGATAAATGTTAAGTTTCAGTTTGTGTCTCAGGACAATTATGGTCATTCTTTTAGATCCAATTTATTGTAAGTAATTTAATTTACTAAAATTTATTCATATTATTTGACATATAGGCAGTATCATGGGATTAGCAGCCACGATTTCTATCTTGAAATCAAGTCTAAATATTCTGTATGCAGAATTTAACTCAAACTGCAGCCAAAATCTGGGCTTTTTTTATGCTGCCTTTTGAGAGAACTAGGATCACTATGCACCTTGGTCTTGCTATCCAGTGATTGGGACATTTAGTTTCAGCAAAGAAAACGTAACTTTGGATCCTCTAATACTGCAAAGCACATTAACCCCAGCTCTCCTACTCTTTATTTATGAGGTCAGACTGCTTTTCTATGGTTACTGTTGTCGTGTAAAGGAACTGTACAACTCCACCCTGTAAACACAAGTCTAAGCCCTGGACCCTGACAAGGAGAAGGTGTGCATTTTAAGGGGGTTATGCCTTCTGGATAGAGGTTCCCTCATTTCCTCATGTGATCTACTTTGTACCCTGAGATATCAGTGTTTTCCTGTTCATAGTGCAAAGTTTGTAGGTATGCAAGTCAGCACTCTGGCAGAGGCTGCATTCTTATGAATTTGATGGAGAGCTGGGATACAGTAATCAGAAGCTCTAAATGGCGATCCTTCTGTTAAGGACTAAATTTTCAAAAGGACCATAGGCTTATAGCATGGCCCGCAATAGGATAACCGGTTTCAAATCTGGGCTTAAAGCTACCTTTATTTTTCCTAATATTTCAGATAATTTGTTTCCTATTGATTTTTTTTTTTATATATATATATAGGTTATTGATGGAGATGATTGTTCTGCTGGAACTTGTTAAAAACTGGTGAGTCTTTTTTTCATATTTCAGAACAAAAGAGCAAACCTCTTTAAAGACATTGGAGCCCCCAGTGTTTCATGAGTATATGGAGAAGGAATGTTTTGGACAATACTCTCAGTAAAAGATAGCAGATTTGATCAGTGATTTGTTTTTTAGGGATAGGATTCTATAAAACATATAGGAATTCTTTTTCTAGAAAGTGATGGAGTGATTAGTTTCCCTTATATTCAAGGATTATTTCCTTTAGGTTCAGGGATTAAAATGGAATTCTTAAAGCCACTTATTTTTGAAGACTTCAGCTTTTTGGCCTTCATAACGTCTTGTGGCAATGTGTTTCATAAGCTAATTAGATGTTGTATTTCAACATTTGAAGCATTTTAACATTTTTGTATGGTTATCTGATTCTATTTCAGTTTCATTGGGTGATTCTTTTTTGTATGAAGCTAAATGGTATGTTTTATCTGCATTATTTTCTAATATTTCCATCTTAAAATTCTAAGGGGCTCTTTCTCACAGCTTGTTTGAACTGAACTGGTAACAGAATGCTTTAGAACACTATTAAAAAGGTCAAGGCCTTGAAATAACAGAATTTCTGATGAATCCATTACAGCTGCTTATACTCTTAGAGGGGCATGAATTTTAAATGGATTCCTCATTCCACAGGAGATTAGTTTATTTTGTTACCTTAAAACTTTAACATGGAAACATCTGTCTTTCCTTTTATTTTTTTTCCCAGAGAAATGAAAATTAGAATGAACACCAAGCATGCTGTTTTGATTACTCTTTTAACGTCCCATGACCTTCACTGTTTTTTCAGTGAACACTGAATTTTGGACATTTGAGTGAACATGAATTATAGATATTATAGCAAACATGGCTAATTCATCTGACAAAAACTGGCAGAACTTAAGCTATGACAGTGTATTCATAAAAAAAATAAAAACAAAAAAAAATATTTCAAGGTTTACCAAGGAAAAGATGGGAAGAGCACTAAAGGAATTCAAGTATACTTCAGGAAACATGGTGATAATGGGACATGTGCTGAGTTGTGATTTGTGAAGTTAACTGGGATGACCACTGAAGCTGAGAAACCACTGCGTCAAGCTCCTTTCCTGAATTGCATGTCACAGCTCAGCTGTATATAGCAGTTTGAAATTAGATTTAGCATCATAGGATAGTTAGAATTGGAAAGGACCTTAAGAACATCCAGTACCTCACACTGACCTACGTCACCCAAGTCTCCATCCAGCCTGGCCTTGAATACTACCAGGGGTGGAGCATTTACCACTTCTTTGGGCAACCTGCTTCAATGTCTCACCACCCTCACAGTAAAGAACTTCTTTCTTATATCTAACCTGAACTTACCTCGTTTTAGTTTGAACCCGTTACCCCTTGTCCTGTTGCTACAGTCCCTGATGAAGAGTCCCTCTCAAGCATACTTATAGGCCCCCTTCAAATACTGGAAGGCTTCTATGAGGTCTGCAAGCAGCCTTGTCTTCTCTAAGCTCAACAGCCCCAACTTTCTCAGCCTGTCTTCATATGGGAGGTGCTGCAGACCCCTGACCATCCTCATGGCCCTCCTCTGGACTTGTTCCAACAGCTCCATGTCGTTCTTATGTTGATTTGATGTTTCCAAGAAAATGTTAGATAAGTAGTGTTTCACTGATTGCTTTTAACATGCTGTAAAATAAGGAAAGGGTGATTAAATTCCAGGGAAAAGAAATTCACTGTAAATTATTTCAGTTCTACTATATTTTCCGTAGTTCAGTTGCCAGTTGTACATAATGGTGGAAATAGGAGTTTAGATTTGTTTAAATACTTGGTATTGGCCTCTAAATGATTTGCTAGTGGTGAATTAGGTTATTAAATGGTTAGAAAGTGTGTTTTTAGGAATTTTGTGTTAGAACATCTATATTAAACTATCTTTTCTGATTGCATCAATTTTGTAGCTTTAGATTTCAGAAAACTTCATGTGATAATTTAACATTTGCTAGGTCTAATTTCTGCTTGAAGAAGAATGGGTAAGATTTATTAATGAGGGGAAGCTGATAGCAAATTAAAAACACAGTCTTCTCATAGAACTTAACCTGAGGATTTATGAGATAAGATGATGTTATTTGGAAAAAAGAGTCTTGAACTTCACAAACTCAAGAAACTCCTAAAGGCAGATAAGATTCAAGGAGATAACATTTGAAGTGGTCAGTAATTGAGGACATGATGACCTGAGCAGTGACAGCTGGACATGTGAAGAAATCAAGTGTCATCATGACAGGTACAAAATTTATTTGGTCATCTCTAAACCAGGTTCTGTATCTCTTCAATAAATTGAAACCAATCCTTCATAAGCATGTTTTGCAGCGTTTGGAGCAGAGGGCAATATCCTTCAATGACAGAGAAATCCTCTTCTGTTTTTGCTTTCACTCCAATTACTTGTAAATGGATAAAGTTGCTGAATGCACCCTCCTTGCTGTCAACTTTTAATTAGATGTGAAACCATCATCTCACAGAGTGAGCTTCCTTTGTCCTTAGAGGCTTGCTTCCTTTCACTTTGAAGTATCTCTGGCATGTCCCTTTCAATAGCTTCTGCTCACTTCTGACTCTCTCATAATGCCTGGCAACATCATTTTTTATCCTCCCAACTTGACATTGCCTTTATATTCCTTTTCATCCTGCAGTGAAATATTTGTTATTGAATAAACTGTTTTCTGAATTGGTGGATACTGTTCAATTCCACATATTGTGTTCACTGAGAATTAAACTCTCACTTGAAAATGTAATGAATATCCTATGATTTCTGGGAATAAAAAAGGGAAAAATAGTAAAACAGTGAGTAATTCAATTGTTTTATATGACTTGTTAAACTACATTCATCACATATCATAGCAGGACAGCAACAACTGAGTTGATGCGAAAAACGTGAGCAGAAAGCAAACATGAACTTAATTTTAACCTTGCAACATAGACCTAACTTCAGAGGCTGAAACATTCAGTCCATTTCCCAGCTTCCCTCACCACTTCAAAGCTGTAAGGACTGCAACTTCAGACTGCTACAAGAAAATATCTACCTGCAGAAGCTGTATGACTTTCTCCCATTAGGGCATGGTGAAATACAGAGGCGCAGGAAAGGTATAAACCAGCTGTAAGTTCCACTGTGTCAGGTACATGGTATCTTATCACAGACCCTTGAAATAGCATAAATGGACTATTCTTTGTGGCAAGAAATATGGTTTCAGCTTAGGGAAGTGCTACCCACTGTTCACATTTGATATTTGTGGCTGTAACAGAAGTAGACGCACTTTGGCAGGGTGTAGTGTGTGAGGTTCTTCTAAAAGGAGAATTCATAACACGAAATTATCCCACTGGTTACTGAGGAATCAGGATGCTCCTTACCCGTTGAGGTAAAATGAGTTAAATCTTTGCACCCTTGTAAGAAAAAAAAAAAAAAAATGGTGAAGTCTAAAAGGAGGAGCAATGTGTCATAGCAGAAAAAAATGCAAACCACAAAAGTGCTGAGGCTGGTACAAAAACCATGCCAGGTTTTTGTACATACTAAAAAGATTCATAACACATTTTTTTAAATGCCTTGTACTATTTACCACAGTATCAGGATTTTAATTGCTTCTGGTCTTGCACATGTTTTATACTTGTACTTGAGTTAGAAATAGTGTGAAGTTATGCCTGCAGAGAGGCAGAGCAGTGATAGAGCTGTGATACTTGACTGCAAGGTTTGATTTAGGATGACGATTTGCAAACATTAGTTCAGTTTTATGATATCTGATTTGGGAACCTAAGGGTTAATAAGAGAAAAAAAAAATTGATGAACTGTTCTTAGTAATATAATCATGGTATGAGAATTATAATGCAAAGTCCAAAGCCTTATCTCAGATTATAAGGTGAGTCACACTGTTAGGGTAAGGGATCTCCAGAGCTTTTGTGATAGATGAGATTATTACATGCTGCTGCTGAATGAATCATGTGGCATTTAATTTAAAATCTGAACTGTCACTTTATTTTTATGCAAAATGTACTATGATTTTGCTAGGTCTTGTAGAAAGTTTTTGCAAGCATGATCAGCATATACTGTTAATTTTACATTAGCTTAATAAAAGCATAAAGCAAGGACTAGGTGGATCATAGTTTTCTAGAGAATTGTCAGTTTTCCGGTTTACTTGCTGTTAGATGAACTAGATCATGGTTCGTGATATGGTCATATTCTTATTGATTCCCAATTCTTTTCTAAAGAGAAGTGAGGGACACAGCTGGTTGTTGTTATTTGATATTACTGTGATATCATCCTAAAATAGACCTGTTGCTTTGGTATCGAGGCAGGTATAATGCCCAATAAGAGAAGGCTTAAAGCCAGGTACCAGGTTGAAAGTGTACTGCTTATTCACAGAAAAAAATTTGTAAGTGATTCAGCTATTTTGTGCCAGGGGAAGATGAATTCTGTGCATTGCCTCACCTTTGTAGCAAGGCCATGTGGCTCATATCCAGCAGGTGAGATAATCTAGGGTACTTCCTGGAAGAGCTGTGATGTTACTTTCTTTAAGGCCAACTCAAGACAAGCTTATGGCTGTTCTGACATCTGACAATCTCTGGCCATTGCCAGCTGAGTATCATTTCCCTATATTTCTCTCAACTTGGATAAACAAGAAAACCAAATGCTGAAGGGTAAACTCTACTAAAAAGAGCTGAAATAACAGAAGCAGTCAGGAGGAGAATGAGGAAGCGACTGTGTGAATTGCTCCATGCTGTTTCTGTGCTGCTTGTGTGTGTGATCTGCCTTTTCCAATTTTTAACTTTCAAAGCAGTTTATTTCTTTCTTTGTGTTTTATTAAATCTGTGCACACCTTTACGTTTTCTACTTGCAGATCAAAAACCTGAAATAGTGGTTGGAAGATTACAAACTCATCAGAAGTTCCCATTGGTCACCAGAAGCTTAGTCTTGATAACACTCGTTTAGCCAAAATTTATGCGTAAGTTTTATTTCTTATGTGGAAATCTCCTTTTTGTCACTCAATAATTATGTTAGGCAGGGAAAGGCTTACAAAATTACCTTGTTGACCTCCTATAAGTAATGGTGTCAGGAAATGCATCATAGACCCTTGTGAACTGGTCTTTTACTGGTACTTGGACTTGTGTAGCTTATTGAAAGCTAGCATTGGTAAGACCTGATAGATTCATTTCCTAAGTGCTTTCAACAGTTAAGTGCCTCCCTCTTGTTGCTGATAGCAAAATACAGATGCCAAAGAGGAATGTTTTCTTTTGAAGAAATCATTCAGTACAGAGTGTCTACAGTTCATGTGCAATAAAAAACGTTTACCCTGTTGGCAGCTCCAGAGTTAGTATGTTAAGATTAAGAGCTGCATCTGCTATATACAGTGATTCCAGCAAAAAAAACAATGTGAGCAAAATGTATCTGCAAAAAGAATTGATGAAAAGAAGACATGCCCAGCATGTTCATTATTTACAAAGGTAAACAAGCAGACGTATGTGCAGTGTCCTTATGCTCTCCATTTTGAGCTACAGAGAATATAATTTCTTTTTTTAATTCTGCATGACATCTGCAAAAAAGCTGCTTATTTATTTGACTTCTTAAATGGATCTGACAGGGATGATGTGGGGTGTTTCAAAAGATGTTTGATGAAAACAAGCCCAGCTTCTGATTCTGGTTGTACCTTAATTTTTTAATTTTTTTTGTACAGCCAGCTGTCTTCTGCCTGGAAGCCTGACCATTAAACAGGAAGAGGCCAGGGAAAAGGAAAGGGAGTTGAATACTCCTGTGCGTCATTGTGATGTAGTGTGCTCAACTCACTTTTTGTTCCAGGAACTACAAGTTAGTTCTGAGTGTGAGGCTAGATGTCATCAGGGTGCAACCTGGAAATCACAAAGAACTACAATTAGGAAATGATATGAAGGAGAAGAATGGGTGTCTGAGATCCTTTTCACATTCTTTCTTATGGTTTTGGTGGTTATTTAAATAACAAGCCTGATACAGCTTTTGTGTACTTACAAGCACTGAAGCCAAGAAAGGTCCTTTTTTTAATTTCTGGTTTTTTTCATTTTATAAGTATATTCAGAGACATTGCAAAGCCTACTTCTAGCCTATCAGTTGTAAGAAATGCAAAACAGAAGACCATACATATATAAAGATCTTTGGAGGAAGTACATGTACAGTCTGAGACCTGGCTTCTGCTCATGCTATCCTGCTGATAGTCCTGTGACTGAGTTTCCTGCAAGCAGCCTAGTTAGTGGATGAGTCTTGTTCTATTCCAATAATATGTCTCAAGATTAAAGATAAAACTGTAAGGGTTGACAACAGTATAGTTTATGTTTCTTCTCTTTCATGCAATTTGATAAACTTGGCAGGTTGCTTCTCATTCTTCTTAACTTAGTGGCTCTTATCTGTGTCAGGCAACCACAGAAGGATTTAATTTCAGAAACTGGAAAAAGGTGGGATAGAGATTATTTTAATAGTTGCTTGCTCGGTTTGTTTTTATGCAAATCTTTTATTCTCACTAGCATCTACAAAACCTATAGAAAAGATTTATTCCTGCTTCACAGTTCCCAGGTAATATCTGATCACATTTGCACAGCCTATTTTAATTTTAATTTTAAAAACTGTTAAAACGTACTTCAGTGAAGTACATCAGTAATATTTTAACCTTGTTTTGGCTTTGCTGCTAACAACGTTAAATCAGGGTTACTATTGCCAAGGAGCCAGCTAGTGAGTGAATTTTTTATTTGAACATAAACTTATTCACGGTTTGTCTGCTCATGTAAACTTGGCTTTTTTGGCTGTCAGGCAACAGAAAACACTCATATGAGGTCAAATCTTGTGTAAACACAAACCTGTATTTTAAAGCACAGAGAAAACATGCAACATTTTTTCAACATGTTTTGACATCTTATTTTTCCTCACAGCTATGTATACTCTGTGTAGGAAAGCCTCTTACTACTGTGGCTATTCCTGCTGGCAACATCAGTTATTTCAAGCTCCATTCCCTCACAGGCCTTGCTGTTTAGTAGAAAAGCCCAATGCAATCTTGTTCAACAACTGCTCTTCAGACAATTGAGTTTTCTGTGCTGACAAGTATGCTGGGAACTCTTTCACCTCCTCTTTCACGTTCCCTGTTGCACAAACAACACTGGGTTATTTGTGAGTTGTGGCTTCCACACATAGCACAGTGCCTGACTTCACCAGTTGCTGCAGTTCCATTATCCCTCTCAAACAAAACCAAAAAGCACTGTGACTTGAAATCATGGAAATTACAAATCTGATCTCCAGCTGTAAAATCTGGCGCAACTTTGCTAAGGCTGATGCCAGTTTACAGCAGCTGAGGTTCTCAACTTGCAGGGCAGGAAAGGAATTTTGAGATTTACAATTTATTTTGCATAGACTGATATAGTTGAAAAAAAAGTGACTTTTACAATATAGTTTGTCTTGGAGTAGGACTCTGACAGTCAAATTTAAATTCTGTGTTGATGGGGATTCAACAAAATGCTCTGTTTCTTCTTCACTTGAGCAGTAGCGCAGTTATAGCGTTTGTGGTGTTAGAGAGAAAGACTTGAAATGGATCTGGTTTGAGTTTGAGCTGTATTTTGGGGAGGATTGTTTTTTAGTGTTGCGCACCAGTTGCACCTTCATCTCAAATGCAATTATATTTCCAGATGGAAAAAAAAAAATTATAGTCTTACAGCTACAATATTGTATCATTGTAGCTTTCCAGCTACTTCTGAGCTAGAAAATGTTGTTGAGGTTATATAATCTAGTATGACTTTGTATTCTGGTGAAAATGAGAGCATAGGATCTCTACTTTTTCACTCCAAAATCCCACAGAAGATGAACATTGAAAGAGCGGGCAGCCTGATGAGATGAGTATGAGTCTTAAGTGTAAGAAACTGCTTTCCTAATTCCCAAGCGTGCATCCTAATGACGTCTTTTAAATACTGTAAGGAATCTAAATGGCTTTGAAGCCAGAAGTCAGGAGCCTTATTCTGAAGATTGCTCAAGTTCTATCATAGGGGCCCAGCAACATCTAATCAAATCTATAACTATGCAGTTTTACTGTGGAATAAAAAATCCATAGTGAATATATGAATTCCACTCCAATTCTCTTCACCCCAAGTCTGATATCTTCTTGTGTCCATGCTGTATTTCACACTCAACTGCAAAATGTTTCTCCCCAGGAATGCATATGTAAATGGGTATGTGTCTTGGTATCAATATCATTGTGATAGTTGTCTTGTTTCCTCATTAAGTTGGAGCATCAGAAATTAACCAGATTAGCAGGTTAGGTCTCCATAAACTTCTTCCTGCATGAGATGAAAGGAAGTAGGTCTATATATTTAGGATGGTGCATTGAATCTGAAAAAAATGCTGTGTTGCAGCTGGCTTTTGTGATGGATAGTACTATAGGTAGAGTTGAAACCCTGGATTACCATGGAGTCAATTTTTTGTCTCTTGGCAGCATCACAGTCTGTGATTTGATGGCTGTGTTCTTCTAATGTGAAAGTAACAGGAAAAAGTGAACAATTGAAGCATATTGCAACCATAGCCATTAAGAAGAAATTCCTCCCTGCCTCATTCAGAAACTATGATTGCCCAAATGCAACACTAGACAAGTAGGTTTCACAGTGTTGGGTTGCTTCCTGCTGAAAGTAAGACTAAAACAAGCAAGCCGAGGGAAAGAAAGAGAAGATAAAGAAAGACTGGCAGAAACAACAGCTAGAGCTCTTTGCTCAGTTACTTGAATGCTATGATGATTGCCTCTGAGGCATAGCAAACTCCTAATTTCCAATCTATTTTTTATAGTGGCTAGCTACACCTTCAAATTTAACCCATGATAAGTTGCCAGGGAGTACAGAAGGGAGAAAAAATAAATGCATGTAGAAAACATTTTAGCCCAAATAGAAGTGCTGTGCAGAGTTAATAATGGCTGTTCTGACTACAAAGAGTGGAAATCATTTTAGTAGAAAGAGGAAATTAAAATATTCATGTCATTTTGAAAGACTGTGATCTTGAGTAACAATAAAAATGAGGCTGAACACTCTAACGTCTAAAAAGGAGAGGGGAAAACCTCCAGTAAGCTGCATTCTTTTTGATGTTTCTAATGTTCTGCTCTATCTCCCAATAATCATAATAATAACAATAACTTGATAATATTGGTGTATGATTCCTGCAAGCCTTAAGACAATATGTCTGATAAGGATTTACTTCCTTTTTCATGGTTTTTATTTAGTCATGCAAACTTCTATGAAAAACAGATAATTGCCTACAATGAAAAGAGAAATAAAGAAGAATGCAAAAAAACCGTGAAGACGCAAATAATGAAAACAGCAGAGAGCCTATGATGAAAGTTCAGATTGCATCTCACTGGAGGGGATCAGCCAGGTTATTTCCTAAGGCTCTTTCTCCAAAGACCCCAGGCTGTGGTAATTTGCCTAAGTTTTGCCACTGGCTTTGATGCCATTCAGCTACTGCAGTTGCAGTTTGCAGTTGTTTCCTCTGAACTTGTATAGGGCAATTTATCACAGAGAATAACTCTGTTAAAAGATAATTTGTGATACTTAGCTCATCGTTATTAACTCTGTTCCAGTGTCACACAGCTGTCCCAAGCAAGCATATATGAGGTGCTATTCAGCTAGATGATATATGAACAGCTGTATTCTGAAGTGTGATACACCATTATGCAATATTTTAGAATTTATTTAAGAAAATGTTAGACATTCAGATATTTTGGGAATGCTGGAAGTTCCAGACTGTATTTTCATTACGGTCCAGAAATACCTCAAAAGTCTTCAAATGAGTTTCAATATGTCAAAATGAATAGACATTAGAAAGCTGATGTCTCTGTCACTTCATAGGTTAAATAATTTTTTCTGCTGCTTTGAATACTTTTATCTCTCTGATTTTAAGCACCTGTTTCACAATTATCATTCATTTCTACGGGCCAATATTCACCCATATTTGCATGCAGGTTTCTTATCTCGGTCTTATGTCTGAGATTTTGGCTTCTTTTATCTCAGGAGTAAAATATCCATTTAACTTAGAGAACAAAAAAACAACCTTTCCAGATTATAATTGGCATTTCTCCACATTTATGACCTTAGACGGTAAGTGAAATACAGTTCCTACTGAACTGTACTTGTTTTTTCTCTATTCCTCATTGTTTCAAGTGTTGCATGATTCCATAGTGTTAATTATTTATATTTTTGTAGTAGAAAGTATAATCATGCACTTTTCCATGATTTCCAGCTCAAGTAACTGTTTCTGAGGCTTGAGCCACCAAATTTTACCTAAGGTGATCTACTGACTGTGATTTATTGGGTTATTTATTTATTTGAGTAGGAGTTCTGATTCTTTGTTTTCAGTTTCATGTATGGATAAAGACCTTTACATTCAAGAGAACCAGGCTTAGGCTTAAAGTGAAAAGAAGCAGGTAAACTTGTAAGAATATAAGCCTGTTATTTTGTGATAAGGGCCTTTTTTCTGTTTAACTGTATTTTTATTTGAAACTTTTAGAGATGAGTCAGTCTACTCTGATTTTTGAATATTAAATCACAGGAACCCTGGGATTTGGACAACTGTTTTCTGCACAGAATCTTTGCTTTCTGTGCATTGCTGACTTTTATATTAAAGCCTATTGCACCACTATTTCACTTAGTTGGCAAGCAGCAGGTGGAATATTTGAATGTCTGCCCATCAGCTGTGGAATCACACCCCATTTATTGAGAGAATTTAGCCCATTAGCTTTCAGCCCATTTTGACAGGAGAACTTGTCCCTTTATACATTGTGGTGGGACATGATTTAAGTTATCTGTATTAAAATTTACACCACTGAACGCTTTTAGAGATCACCTTTCACTAAGGTTTCTATAAGTCACTATGCTAGAAAATTCATTCATTGTTGCAACTTGGAAAATCTGTTTTGAAAACCAGATACATATAATGTGTACCAAACAAAATTCTGTTATACAAATTTATTAACTAACTGCTTTGTTAATGAGAAGCTGCAAATATAGAAGCAGTGCTGAGGTATAATTCTAATGACTATATGTTTTACAAAACCAGCATACATGAACTGTAAAAATTATACGTAGAGGTGAGGAACTGGTTTTTTGTTTTGGTTTTTTTTTCCAGCAAAACACAAGTATGAACACTGAATAGCCCTGGATGTTTGAAATCATGAGATGGTTGAATTGAGATCATGAGATGGTCAAATTTGAGATCCTCAGTCAGGACAGTGAGAAGAGTGTGCAGCAAGCTCACTGCCCTGGACTTCAAGAGAGCAGACTTTGGCCTCTTCAGGAGCCTGCTTAGTAAGGTTC